>QEPC01014492.1:378174-410395 GCA_003113815.1 Sphenodon punctatus
CCCCCCCCCCCACCTGCCACCCTTGCAGGGCCAGCCTGATTTCCCAGTGCCCCACCCCCCAGCCTGAACCCCTAAGCTCCTCCAGGGTCAGACCGACACCCTCAATCCCCCCAGCCCAATCACCCCCCAAAAAACCAGGGCCAGCCTGCCCCTCAACCCCCCCAAGCCAGTCTGATCCTCTCTCACCTGAGACAGCCCAGATTGCACTCCTAGAGCCAGTTTACATCCCACCCCCTTAGTCCCAGGACCAGCCTGGCCCACTCCCTAGGGCCATCCTGATCCCTGCCCCCCCCCCCACTAGCCTGACACTCCACTGAACCAGGCTCACCCCAAAACTCTATCACCCTTTATCTCCACCTCCATGAGCAGCCGGACTTCCAGACTCACCCTTAGAGCAATCCTGATCCCTCCCATCAAACCAGCCCTGTCCCCATCCTTAGTGCCAACCTGCCCCCTCACTCCAGCCCCCTGGACCAGCCCCACTTCAAAAGTCCTGTGTCTGCCCCCTTACCCTTCTTTCTACTCTCAGGCCCAGTCTAACCCCCTCCACCCTCGTCAACCCATCAAGTCCTGGTCCAGCATAACCCCTAGGCTCTACAACCATCCATCCTGGACTCCAGACTGCTCCCCCCTGAATTAGCCTGCTCCAGAAGAAACCCTAAGTCTCACAATTCCCCCATTACCCTCTCTGTTTCCTCTTACCCCATCCCACTGGCCCAGACACTAACACCCCCTTACTAGGCCCAAAAGATATTCCCACACACCTGTTTCCCACCAAGGGCTTCTGGTATGCCCCACAAGAGCCCCACACTAATCCCACAGAGCCAGGGACTAGGGACCAGACTTTTCCACAAGCTTAACACCTAGCAGCCATCGTTTGGGAACCTTGGGGCCTATGTACCTGTCTTAAAATCCATGCAATTTAACAACCTGGTAGCTGGTGAGGACAAACGCTAGCTAATCCATGTTCAACCCCCCCTGCCAGCCTGTCTACAGCACCATTATAACATGGCATCGCTCAGTGCATCTTTCTCAAACATGGGCACAGGGCCCCGTGAGAGGACACAGAAGGTATTAGGGAGGAGAGGGAGCAATTGTAAAATTCTGGTGTGTAATAAGGCAGAGCCAGAATTCAAAAACAAAGGAGAAAGAGCGAGAAATACAAGAACGCCTTTATCCCCATGTTGACTCTGCAGCGTAGACACACTACTACTACTTTCTGTAGCGCTACGAGGCATATGCAGCGCTTTACAGTCACAGATTTTTTGATATAGGTCCCTGCCCAGTGGGCTTACAATCTAAGTTGGACAAGGAGCACACACACGCGCCCATTTTACAGATGGGAAACTGAGGCTGAGAGCTTGTGACTTGCCCAAGGCCACCCAGTGAGTTCATAGCTAAGACAGGACTGGAACCTTGGCTTCCCAGGACTAAGTCCAGCACTTTATCCGCTACATCACACTGGCTTTCACACACATACCACTATCGCCTTTCTAAGCAGGCTTCGCAAAGACGCTAATGCGCTACGCTCTTCTGCCAACGTAGCCATTTATCGATGCGCCTGAGTGGGAACCTCAGCGCTTTTAAAGGGCTGGTCCGTTGTGTGTCGTGGGGGGTTGAATGCTTTTCAAACGATGTGTACACGTACAAGTTACTCGATTTGGAGAAATGCAGAAACACGCCGTTCACATTCAACCAGCATCACAAGACTCCCCAGCCACCAGACCTACTAAGCACAGAAATTAGGAAAATATATTCCACAGAGAAACTCTTCCGCTCATTTCACACAGCTGATGTTTTCCTACCTCCAAAATAAGAGACTTGATTGGTGTATTCATTTTTTTTTTTTAACCAACAGGAAAGCTAATGTTGTCTTATCTCGGACCACAGGAATAACACACGAGGAGTGACCTCCTCTTAAGAGAGTGTCTTAAATGTCAAGCTGCCAGTAGGTAGGTCAACAATATACGTATTTCAGCCTTCGCTAAGCTTATTTTTGACAGTTACACCTAGGGTGCAGCTACAAATGATGCCCTGAGCAGGCTACAACCCCTTGGGCAGCCTTAACCCAGTCGGAGCGGCCATGCCACGCAATGAAGTACACCGTGTGGCCGGCAGCCACCAGCTGTTAACCCCTGTGAGTTGCACGGCGAGCCTGGGGTACGGTTGCCCAAGGCGTGGCAGCCTGTCTGCCGTGCAGCAAGCTCCGCGGTGGAGCCTTGAGCAGCGGACGCTGGTGCACGTCGTGCGCAGCCACGTCACGGCTGGGGGAGGGATTAAGATCAGGCTGGGGAAGGAAGGCGGGACAGAGCCACTCCTTCCTTTTGGGGAGGTCCCAGAGAGTGGTGACGGATGATTGTTTATCGTCCCCTCAGGAACTCCCCTGTGGGGGGTTCTGCGGGGGTCTAATCTGGTTCCCCTCTTGTTCAACATGTATACGAGACCACTGGCGGTTTGGGGTGACATGCCATCAATAGGCTGATGACACCCAACTCTACCTCTGACCCAGGCCCTTGCAGTCTCGGTGCGTACTCAATGCCTGGCTGCTGTCAGAGACTGGATGAGGGCAAGTCGATTGAAGCCGAATCCATAAAAGACTGACGTGATGACGGTTGGCTGACCCCGTGACCGGGAGATGACTGTTATTGATGGAGTTTGTCCTCCTCTGGTCGCTCAGGTTTGCAGCCTCGGCGTGCTTCCGGACCCCTCGCTGCACCTGGATTGTCAGGTTGCAGCGGTGACCAGGAGCGCCTTTCACCACCTCCATCTGGTGAGGAGGCTGCGGCCTTTTCTTTCTGATTCGGACCTGGCCACTGTCGTCCGTGCTTCCATCACCTCGAGGCTCGATGACTGCAATGCACTCTACGTGGGGCTGCCCTTGATGACGGTTTGGAAGCTGCAGCTGGTGCAGGATGCAGTGGCTCAGCTCCTTTCGGGGATGAGGTACCAGGAGTACCTTACGCCGGTGCTCTGAAGCTATATGGTGCTATAAGGCTTCCTGTATAGCTTTCGAGGCACAATTCAGGGTGTTGGGTTTGACCTTTAAAACCCTAAACAGTCTGGGCCCTACATATCTGAAAGCCTGCCTGTCCTTCCATGCCCCACTGCGGCCCCCGCAATTAGCCAAGAGCGCTTTCCTGTGGGTACTGTTTGTAAGGCTTGTTTGTGCGACAAGGGCTCGTAAGGAGACGTTCTTAGTTGCTGCCCCAAATGTTATGGAACTCTCTTCCCTTGGAGGTTTGGTTGAGCCCGGGACTGAGTGTATTCTGAAGGCAGCGTAAGACTTTTTTTATTTGAAAAAGCGTTTGGTGGGCACGGATAAGGGATTGGGGTGGGTTTTGGGGTAGAGTTGTGAGGGGGGTTCGGTTTTGGGCAGTTGGGGAGATGGTATTTGGGCAGTTTTGGTGGGGGGTTTGGGGAGGCATTGAGGGGTTTGAGTTTTTGCATGAGTTTCATATATTGTTTGTGAGCCGCCCTGAACTTTTGGGCAGAGTGGCATATACATTTAAATAAATCAATAAATAAAATAGTTCCTTTGTTTTAATGTTGTTCGTCAGGGTTCCATCTTATCCCCCTCTCTTGTTCAATGTGTACATGCAGCCTTTGGGGGAGGTCGTCAGGGAGTTTGGTGTAAGGTGCCATCAATATGCTGATGACACCCAGCTATATGTGTCATTTTCATCGGACCCAGGTCCGACAGTCTCGGTGCTTACCCGGTGTTCATCAGCTGTGGGGGATTGGATGAGGGCGAGCCACCTGAAGTTAAATCCTGACAAGACGGAGGTGATGGTTGTGGGGAAAGCCAGGGGAGTGATGGCCCCCATCATTGATGGGGTCTGTCCCTCCCCTGATATCTCAGGTCTGGGGGTGCTCCTGGATCTGCGGCTCTGTCTGGATGTCCAGGTGGTGGCTGTGGCGAAGGGGGCATTCCGCCAGTGACATCTGGTACGTTGGCTTAGGCTGCATGTCTCGGACTCAGATCTGGCCATGATCGTCCATGCTTTTATTACCTCGAGACTGGACCTCTGTAATGCACTATGTGGGGCTACCCTCTGTGCTCGTTCGGAGACTGCAGCTGCTGTTAGCTGCCCCGAGATGCTTATAGCAGGAGGGGGCGGCATAGATAGATAGATAGATAGATAGATAGATAGATAGAAACAAACAAACAAACAAACAAACATGCTCTAATAAAGTCACAAGCAACTTTCTGAAAAGCTAACCCCCGATATTTTATAAACTCACTGCAATGTCGAGTTTTAGCAAGACAAACTCCCCCGATAATATGAAGGTTGTGCAGCATTGCGTCGTGCCGACAATGCAGGGGATAGGGAGAAACCAAGCAGCTGTGTGAAAGCTGATCATCTTGTTAACTGTTCCTGGTTTGTAATGGCAGTGGGAGGGGAGGGGGGGGGAGTGTTTTGATTGAGAGGGATTGGAGAACTTTGCCCTTTGTCTCGCCCTTTCCTCTCTGCACTTCAAGCATAATTGCACCCACTGAGCCAAAGAGGATTCGGGCTGGTGGGCGTGTTCCTTGCCAAATTGCTCAGTGAGACTTCAAAAGTTTCAGTTCCTCAAAGGGTTTTGTAAGAACAACAGCCTGAAGCAACATGTTCCAAGGCAACTTGTCTGTGTCTGGTCCAAAGCCATAAAGCTTTGAAGTAGCAAACTTGCACAAGCCAGCTATTGTAGTAGCAGGCATGGATCTTGTGGCATCGAAAACTGCCAAAAATCGCTGGAAGTGAGGCTGTATTAGCCCAAGAAAGCCGGACCTTGCATACGGCCCAGATCCTATTTGCAGGCCTCGGCCTCATCCTTAAATTCAAAGCCACTTCCTCTTTTCTTGTCAGAAGCGTTCTGTCTGATTTCCTGTCAGGGTTTTGTAAGAGCCGTCCTAGAGAAAGGATTCTTCAGCTAAAGAAAGCTGTTGTCGAGGTTTTTCTTTCTTTTCATTGTTTTTGAACCCAATCAACATCTTGCCAAAAAAAACAAAAAAACAATAATAATAATAATAATTAAAAATCAGTATTTACAAATGGGTGGATCACAGCCCAAATCTGCAACCACTTACTCTGGAGTAGACCTACCAGAGCCTCATTGAAGTCCTCTTACTCTAAAGTAAGTGATTGGTAGATTGCAGAGTTGGTCTCCAAAGGCTTTAACTTAAAAGTCAAGTTATAGGTGATGCTATAGACAGAATAATTAACAGGAAGTGAGCGGGGAAATATTTTGAAAGTTGAGTTAAACCCTATGGAGGGACCAGTCTCTACTTGATTGTTTTGTTGTTGTTATACAGTCATTATTATTATTATTTCTTTATTATTATTATTATTATTATTATTAACAAACATTTATATAGCGCCAGCAGTGTACCTGGCACTTTACAAAGTAATAAAATAGACAGGGTCCCTGCCCCTAGGGCTTACAATCTGAGAGACAGGAGCTGGGGGAGAGACTTAGGAAGGGGAACAGAGGGAGAGACAAGGGGTCTAACATTCATGAAGATGCGAGGTCTCAAGTGCACGTACTTGGCTTGGTTACGATGAGAATGACAGCAGGCAGGTCCATGTTGCAAGGATAAGGGTAAACCGATCGTAGGTATAGGAATAGTGGCTCAGCAGGATAAAGAGTCAGACAGAGCAGAGCGAAAGAGGTGAGTTTTAAGGAGAGATTTGAAGGTATGAAGGGAGGGGGCAAGGCGGATGTGGACAGGGAGGGAGTTCCAGGCATGGGGGGCAGCAAGTGAGAAGGGACGAAGGCGCTTAGGGGAGCAGGGAAGGCGTGGAAGGGTGAGAGAAGGGACAGAGGAGGAGCGAAGTGCACGGGCTGGAGTATGGAGGGCGATAAGTGCAGAGAGGTAGGGGGGAGCAAGGTTGTGAAGAGCTTTATAGGTGAAGACTAGGAGCTTGTGCAGGATTCGTTCAGGAAGGGGAAGCCAGTGAAGCGAAGAGAGGAGGGGCTGCACATGGTCGAAGCGACTGGCGAGGTAGATGACCCTGGCAGCAGAGTTTTGGACAGAGATGAGGGGAGAAAGGTGAGACCGGGGAAGGCCAGTGAGAAGGAGGTTACAGTAATCGAGGCGAGAGATGACCAGAGCATGAACAAGAGTTTTGGCAGACGAGACAGAGAGAAAAGGGCGAATCTTAGCAATGTTATGGAGGGAGAAGCGACAGGATTTAGCAACAGAGTCAATGTAGGGTTTAAAAGAAAGGGCTGAGTCAAAGATGAAGCCTAGGCTACGGGCTTGGGGGACAGGCAGGATGGTGACTCCATCAATAGTTATTGACAGTGAGGAAGGAGAGGAAGGATGAGGGGGGAAGATAAGGAGTTCAGTTTTAGCCATGACTGCTAAGTGCCAAGCAGTGAATACTACTACTAATAATTAATTATTATAATAAATAAAAAATGACCATTCAGTGCCAAGCAGAATACTACAGCTAATATTGCTAATACTACCAGCAACATGGTTGGCACTGAACAGTCATTAATTATTAGTAGTATCAGCAATAGTGTTATTCAGCGCTTGGCACTGAACAGTCAATAAACAATAAATAACAACAACAACAACAACACAACAGTCAAGTAGAGACTGTCAGAGACTGGGCTGTTTGGGAATTGTTTGGTGACCCAGCCTTACTGGGAGAAGCTCCTGATCAGGAGGACTGGGCTGGCTGTAAGGGAGAATGTGGAGGCCAGCAGTCTAGACTGAGGTGACTTGCAGCAGTCAGCAACCCCACCCCCCAACTGTCAAAATATTTCCCCCTTCACTTTCTGTTAATGATTCTGTCTGTAGCACCACCAGCGCTGCACCTGGCGAGACAGAACCGTGCCCCAACTGGTTTATAATCTCGTGTCGACGTACACAGATGCAAGAGACACAGCAAGAACGCTCTGATCCTCTTACAGAGTTTATAAGCCATGCAGAACAGCCCGGCATTAGGGTTACCGGCGAGGGCGGCCGATTTTCAAACTTAAATAAGTCAGTTAGTTTAATGACAGCAAACATCCCGCGGCCTTGTCTCAGCCAAAGTGCGGCTCTTCTTTTGCGGCTGTAAGATTCCCCACATCGAACCCCCCTCTACGCTCTAGACTAATGTAACCACCTATGCTGTTGCTAGAGTGCTACTGTTATTACATAGAGAGCCGTTAAGACCAGACGTGGGGAAGCTTTTCCCTACATTCAAAATCTGTACAAGGGCTGCATAGAAATTAGGGAGGTGGGCGTGCTTAAGAGACGCGCTCTGGAAGAGAAGGTTCGTACCATGGATTTGTGCCTTGGATCTGTCCCCTCTCCTTGTGTGCATGCCCTTATCTCTCCTCCCTTTCCCCTGAACTTATTCTTTGATTGCTTGGGAGTAAGAACTGGATCCAGGGGTCAGATCCCGGAACTGGGAAAGGGCTGCATGAAAACTATTTCCCCAGTCCCAATGCAGAGGTGTGGGCAAGGGTCTTGAATTCACTGCATTTTCCCAATTGGCAGCAATGGCAGAAATATCTCCAATAGCCACCTGGTTGGAAATCATAGAATCTTAGAATCTTTCCAGCAGCTTTCCTGTGCTGAGGAAGCTTCTTAATGATTTTAAGCAGCTAGGAACCACAGCACGATGGTAAACCGGATGGATCAGTGGCAGCTGGTGGACTTTTAGTTTGGTGGGGCAGGGTGTGGGGCCAGGCACTGATAACATTTGAGACTGCTGTAAGAGATTACTAACATCAGCAACATCTCTCCTTCTGAAGGCTAGCCCTATTGGACTCTTTGTGGAACTTAGCTCATGCCACTGCTACCAAAAGATGCGGGGGGAGGTTGCTGACCGCTGCAAGTCACCTCAGTCTAGACTGCTGGCCTCCACATTCTCCCTTACAGCCAGCCCAGTCCTCCTGATCAGGAGCTTCTCCCAGTAAGGCTGGGTCACCAAACAATTCCCAAACAGCCCAGTCTCTGGCCCTGTATCCCATTTTGCTCCCACCTGCTGATCCAGACCTGTCTCCAGGGAACTACTGTCTGTGCTGCCGCCTCAGGCTTCTGCTCAGCCCTGACTAGGCAGGCCTTCCCAAATTCTGCCTGGGAGAGCCTGCTTCTTGACAGCCCCTCTCCCCAAATTCACGACACAACACCCCAACTTGACAATGTTGTGGTAAGATTAGATAGAAGTGATCCCCAAGGCTGTAAAAATAGCCAACTCAGCCACTAGCCAGGCCTACAAACTTACATGAACTCAAAAATGCAAATTATCCAGGTTGTACTTAAATGGACACTACTGTACAGAAGTAGGTACATGTTAGCATATCATCACAATTACTTTCAAACCACTCATAAAATCATGAGTGGTTATTTACCCTCTCTAACAGTACTAGAACAAAGGAACACTCAATGAAATTAACCGGCAGCAGATTTAAAGCAAATAAGAGAAAGTATTTATTTTTTCCCCACTCAGCTCACAATTAATAAATTATGGAATTTACTGCCAGAGGAAGTGGTCATGGCCGGTAAGTGTAGCTAGTTTTTGTAGTTGGGGGCTGGAACAACAGGGAATGGATTGCCTGTTGTGACCTGTTGAGTACTTCTCCTAAGAGAAAGAGATTGGACACCGTTGGAGACAGGATGCTGGGTTCGATGGACCATTGGTCTGACCCAGTATGGTACTACTTAATATGTACGACTCAGCCACTAGCCAGGCCTACAAACTTACATAAACTCCAAAATGCAAATGATCCAGGTTGTACTTACATGGACACCACTGCACAGAAGTAGGTATGTGTTAGCATAGCGACACAATTACTTTCAAACCAAACAGAAAACTGCTCATTAATGCTCTTTGACAACAAGCAGCCACACAGATTGAGTGATCAAGGAGGGCCCCCCATGAGCAGAAAGGAGGAATGGGACAGCCAACAGCAAATGTTCCGTTCACATGTGTGAATGGAGACAGACATCTGAAAAGCCAAAAAGGGAACAGAAAAACATTCCAGTGAGTGGGCAAGAGAAAACCTCAAAGGCAAGAAAGCACGATTGTGGAGAACAGGAGCGACCCCCAAAACATCGCAAGCAGACCCCAGAGAACAAGCAGGACAAAAAAATATGGAAAGAGCAGTGGAGAGAAAGGGCCATTACAAAGAGGAGACCGCGATGCTTCACACTGGCGACCAGACAGAGCGCAGGCAGCACAATCAATGCAAGCTTTCGTAAGCCCAACACTTCAAAGAAAATGTAGGAAGTGGGAGGGAGGGATCACAAATTAGCTTTCCTAAACCATACAACGGTGGCCCAACTCCCAGGATGGATGCAATTCCCGCTTTCCCTCTTGCCTGGGCCAAATCATTAGCAAGGAAAACTTTCATAAACCCCTTTCTTGTAAGAAAAGGTTTAAAAAGCCGGGGGGGGGGGAGGAGTGCATGGGCTTCAATTCAACGAGAAAAGATGTAGGCTAAACAGTAGGACGCGTTTTCTAACTGCCAGACAGCGGATTCATTTGTCAAGGGAGTAGTGCAGAAGTGGATAGCCAAACAATGATCTGTGGTCAATGGGGGGCGATCTTGAAATCCCGCACGCAGCGAGGAACCCCGCACACCCGCGGAGGACAGAGGGTAATGCGTGGGAATTGCGCAGGTCGCCACAGGGCCTGAAACACAACAGGCACATGGTTTGCGTGTGTCACCTGGTCGCCGCATGCAGCCCTACATAGAGGCTCCACAGTCTTTGGGATTGCGGCCAATATTGGGTATTTTGGTTAGTCCGAAAGTTATTTGGTAACTAAGCAGTTACTATGGTTCCCCCCCAGCCTCTCCCACCCCTGATCCAGCAGCAGAGTTTATGTGCAGCAGGGGCGGGCATACCAGGGGTGCGGGCACACCGTGCTATGGCTCTGTGACCTCTTACTGCACAAACAACAGAGTTTTTAAGAACAGCCTGTGGTGAAAGTGCTTGACTAAGTAGCAGCAGGAGCAGGCCTAGTGAGTTAGAGCACTTCACCACTTGCGCACCAGGAGCTGGCCCTGATAGAGAGAAACCAGGGCCAAGAGATCATTTGACCTGGGCTGGGGCTATGTAGAGAGGTTTAGCCCTGCCTAGCTCAGAGTGATCTTAAGGACAACAGGGTGAGGAGCTCCAATGCCATCTGGAGCCCAAGGGAGAGTGGGTTCTGGAAGGCCCTGACCCATAATTAATAGAAGACTATTTCCTAGCCTTATGAAAGAGGGGCAGGGAACCTGGGACCCATTGGCCAAATCCAACACACAGCAGCCTTTTTATTTACTCTCTGGATCTGGCCCGTGGATCTATTCATGTCATGGCCAACTCTTGAACCCCTAGCCCGGGGCTTGGGTTGTAGCGTGTTTTTCCCCAACACCACTCCCTGACTGGTCTTGCCCAGAGACTTTATTGTACGTCTCTCTCCTTGTCCTGTTTTTGACCCCACCCCACCCGTCTGGTCCCAGCCTTATATAAGGCATGCTGGGACCAAGGATTCTGGTGGAACATTTGTTGCTGATTCAGCTGTTGCTCTCCTGGCTCGAACCTTTGGCTCCTACTCTGCTCACCACTCAGGTTGTGTCTCTCCTTGCTATCAGTCTGGTTTCTTCTTCTTCCTCTTCTGCGCTGTGTGTCTTCCTTTCTCTGCCTCCCTTTGTATATCACCTTGTATGGGTGTCTCCCTTATAGCAGGGCATGAAATTTGCAGGCGCCTGGGAGCCATTGGTGCCCAAAAAACTGAGGCTGGTGACTGGTTCAGGGGTGTAATGGGGGCAAGAATGGTTTAATATCAGGATAAAGTCTGGCGACTGAATTTTTTTGGCTCCCAGAGTTCACCGTTTCCCTTGTAGTTGTTGCCTTGCTGTATGTGCTTCCTCCCTCCCCGTTAGTTAGGATTGCCATGCAACGCAGCCCTGCATTGGAACCCGTGCACCCCTGCACTTGTGTATTTTTCATAAGTGGAACTTCCTCCNCCTTCACCTTGCTAACCCCTATTCTGTATCCTGCCACACCTAGCCAAGTCCCTGTTCTCCCACTGACTGGTTTCTCCTTATCTTGCTAAGCCTTTGCTCCCTATCTGCCTAGTTCCCCAACCCCTCCTCATCTTGCCTATTACCTCTTGTTGAATTCTGTATCTTCTGAATCTCAGCTCCATTCCCTCATCCCCTTCATGACCTCGATGATGAGCCGTTTAGCTCTGAGGCCAGTGAACCCAGCTCTGTGCCGACCATCAAGTCTCCTGGGTATCAGAGAATGGCTGAGAGGTTTTCCTTTCCTTCCATTGTTTCCTCAGCCTTTCCCCTACTTGCCCTTCCCGGGCCCCTAACCCAACCAGTTCTGGAGCCTGACAAGTTCATACCATCAAGCACTGACAGAGAACAGGGCGTGCGCTCAAAGATAAGAGGATTGATTCATGGCATAGGTCCATAATCTGGACCCTCCTCTTCCTTCCCCAATCCAGAACACAATCCTTAAGCATCCCGCAACTTCTTTCTATCCCATAGAGCTTATTTGAGATAAAACCAGTATCTGCATAAATGGGAATTCCAAGCAAAAATGCAGTAACCGTTCCTGTCTCAGCTGAATCAGGAACCAAAAAGTACCCCTTGGTTACAGTTACAGTTTGCCATTTATCTGTCAATTTCCATTCCCAACATGATACCCAACATAACATCATAATTTCTGTCTGGGTTTTCTTTGGGCTGGAGTGGGTTTATTCAGCCTATCACCAATGCTGTTGCTCTGGTTTATTCTGTACTTCATTTCCAATGAGCAAACCCAGAAATAAAACACTTAGTAATGCCACAAATGGGTAACTTGGAAAGACAGTAGCTGCAATCCCAGATCCCCCCTCCGCACAGAGTTGTGCAGCACAATTCCCCCATAACGGGGGTGGTGTGCAACTCCCACACAGGGCATGGGATCAGCCCCACCAACGGTATCCGGCGAGTAAATGGAAAGTCAGTAAATCACAATGGTGGAAGTCAAGTACCCGTATTGATACGGGAAGCAGCCTGGAATGCTCAGGAAGCAGTCTGGAATGCTATACAAGTTCCCGAAATAGTGAAATTACCCACAAGTAGCAATTTAGCCAACCATTTCAGCCTGAGGGGTTATAGTAATTTTCACAAAGCCCCATGGGAGGGAGATGAATCAGAGATACAGGGAAATCTGAGAGATCCCAAGACATGATTTGGGGGGGGGGGGGTTGTTTTGGGGGGGAGGATGTATTATGGATTTTTATGTTGTTGTTAGCTGCTCTGAGCCTTTGGAGAAGGGCAGGATACAAATTTAAATAAATAAATTAAATGAAATGAAGGACGTTGAGATTCCTGAGATTTTGTATTGTTGTTTCCTTTTTCAAATAGTATCAGATCAGGCTTTGGGAATCAGCAAAGATGTCTGCCAGAGAGGCTGATGCACACAATGGAAGAACTGCTCCTAAATCCATGAAGACTTCACCTGCGCTTGATCTGCACAAAATGTCTCCCCAGCAGAGAGCAAGGTACTTGGCATTTGCAGATCCCAGCGACGAGGCGGTGAAATCGATGCTGGCCTCCCATATTCTGAAGGAGAAAATAGTCTATAAAGACCCCATACAGGAAAGGGAGGCCGAACAAAAGCAGCAGGCAAGAATCATTGGGGTCCTGAAGGCTGCGGAAGCCAGGAACCGTCTTCGAAATGCAAGACTTCAATTTCAGAACCTGAGAGTAAGTTCATCTTCCAAAGACCCTCATTCTGCAAGGTCAGGTGGCACCTAGCATTGGGCAGGACATTTCTACCCATGATCGATATGCCCCTGTTCAGGTGTGCTTTAGCTGCTGAAGACGAGGGCTGAAACAAGCAGCCAAATTGCTGCTCATGAGAAATTTTGCTATATCGGGAACCAGGATTGATTTCCCAACCGTTTCCTAATACCAGTGTGATTTCCTGATTCTTGCAATACCGTGAGATACCATCCTAATTTACTGACTTTCCGCGGTGTATGAAGCCAGGAGGCAGGAGGCTGGAGCGACGCTGGCGTCGGACTCGATCTGACTCCGACCGTTTTCTCCATAGGGCCCATTTGCGGTCCTATGTTGAGGCTGTGAGGACAGCAAGGAAGGAGTTCCTTGCTGTCCTCATAGCGCCTGCGAAATCACGCCCGGCGGAGCTGTTTCGGGTGGTGCGGGGGCTGGTCAGTCCGGTCTCCCTCCGCCTGGACAGGGACTTGTCCCAGGCCTGCTGTGAGGAGTTTGTCACCTACTTCGCAGACAAGATCGCTCGGATTCAGAGCGACTTTGATGCTGGATTAGGGGCAGTAGGGGGAGAGCGCGAGGTGAGGCAGGCCCCATCTGGTCCAACTTCGTGGGGGGAGTTTCAGGAAGTGACGCCAGCTGATGCGGTGGATGTTCTGGGGTCTGTGAGAGCCACCTATTGTGAACTTGATCCGCGCCCATCCTGGTTGGTGAAAGCCTCCAGGGAGACGTTGGGGACGGTGCTGGCCAGGGTGGTTAATGTGTCCTTGCAGCAGGGGAGGTTGTCGCCCAGCCTCAAGGAGGCTGTGGTGCACCCCCTGCTGAAGAAACCATCTCTGGACGTGGACGCACTCGCAGCCTAAATGATCATATAGATTATCACAATAACTCCTGTTTTTCACTTAGCCACAGAGAGGCAGGTTAGTCCAGTAGTTGAGTTGCTAGCTGGAGACTAGGGTACACTTCTCTGCCCTGACAAGCTCTGGGCCAGGAGGTGTGGCTTCTGAGACAGGGTCATGGCTTCTGGGTCAGGCTTGGGCCCTGGCAATTCACTTTTATTTATTTTTAACAAATCAAACACTGCAGAAAGAGTTCACTTTACAAACTACTTCACTTCAGAAAGTGCAAGGGGATTATCTTCTGATTTTTCTGGAGTCCATGTTTCCCTCCTGCTGCTGAATTCCATTGTGTGTGACGTATGAACGAAGTTGAGGTCTCAACAAATTAAGGACTTAATAAACCGAATTGGCTGTTTATGTGAACGTGGCCCCAGAAGCCTATGGGTGTTTTTAAATGAGATGCTACCACACCTTGGCCACCCAAGAGCTACTCATCCGACCGTACGTCGGAAGGTGGAACGGGGGAATGCGTGATTCTGTGAGCCACGCCACCCCCACTCACAGCCACTCATGGTACTCAGCTGAGAAATCCAGAGTGTGCTGTGCGGGGCAAGCCAAAAGGTGTGTGACAATGGATGCCCACACATCCGCTGCCTGTATGAACCGGGGCAACCACCTACACCAGCAGACCGCTCCGCCGCTCATCGGCACTGTGGGCTGGGGACACGGCCTTTGCAAGTCACAGGAACTGGCGGCGAGCACTGGGAAGCCCGGTTCCCCAGCACTCATGCCTGGGACATGTCAATTTCATAGACCAGCCTGGCGTGCTTCCTAGGGATGGGCGAACAGAACCGAGTTCGGAAATTCAGTTCAGGTCAGAAATTCGGTTCGGTTCAGAAGTTCTGTTCAGTCGACCGAACTATTCGAGTTCGGTCCGAACTTCCGAACAAAGTTTGGAAATTCAAACCCCATTAAACTAAATGGAATATTATCTTTTAGGGATGGGCGAACAGAACCGAGTTCAGAAATTCGGTTCGGTTCGAAAATCGAGTTCGGTTCGGAAGTTCGGTTCGGTCGACCGAACTGGTCGAGTTCGGTCCAAACTGTGTTCGCCCATCCCTAGTGCTTCCCCCTCCCCCATGGTCTGTGGCGAGGGGCGTGCAAGACAGCGGGAGCTGCCCGTTAGAATCCCTCCCCATGCACTCCCACCTGCATGACTGCTCCGCAGCTGTACCACTCAGCACACACACACACACAGCCTTGCTCATTTTAAAACGCCCTATGAAAAATCCAAGAGTTTTGAGTCCCCATCAACACAGCTCGCCCCCGTGCTCTGGAGTAACCTCCCAGTTTAGAACCGCAGACTGGAATCTCTGTTTATTCCCTGTGCGAAAACCAATTCTGGAAAAGTTGCTTATTTTAGCCCGTGCAGCCTCAAGGAAGATTTTCGATCGCTCCCCTCATCCCAAACTAAATTATATCATACTTGGCAAGCACCGTAACCATGGCACTGCAATTATTTAGGACTCTGAAATGAATATGCTATAGTTAGCAACCGGGGAACAGACTTTCTTCTATGCTACTGTCCAACCACCTCCCTCCCCACTCCCCCCGCAACCCTAGGCTACTCTGGAAAGCAAGCCAGAGTGTCTCCAGAGGGGCTTTGATTGCAATAAACAATGTCAGCCTTTGCTGATTTCCCAAACTTGGCAGCCCACGCGATAATATGTACAAAGATGCATCTTCTAAACGAAACAGAGGGCTTGGCACGGTTTTTATTGATCTTTGGGAGTTGTTTTTTTTTTTTTAGAGTTTTGTTTAATTTTCGCAAAGTGACTGTTAGTGTCCATGAATGGCCATGGAATGACAGCTCTCAGAGCGAGGACTGGCAGAGGCAAAGCAAGTTTTCCCCAGCAGCAGCAGGCCTCATCCTGCCCTGGAAGAGCTCGGCCACTGGGTTTCGAATGCCGCCAAAACTGCCTCACGACCCCCATTAGCCACTGCGCCTGATTTGGCGGGCCCAGAGGTCAGGATGGTCCCCCAGGCAATAGGAGACATTAGTTAGTTCCCCCATCAAACAGAACGTTGCTAAGGGGCAGAGAAACTCTCACCCTGTCCCTCCCCTGAAAGCCACCCTCTTCCCTTCTGCTTCCCACCCTGCCCTCCCTTCCCCAAGCACGGATGGGGGAGCAGGGGTTGCTCCCCTTTCCTAGCTCTGCTCCCCTCCTTTCCGGCTGCTGTCATGCTCCAGTTCTCTTGGGAGAGGAACAGTGGCAGCAAGATGGGGGAGGGGAACGGGGTCACCGCCCTGCCAGGGAATCGCTGGGTTTTGAGGTATCCTCTCTGGGTGAAGCCCCAGTAATCCATGGGCACCTGCATAGCCCAGGGAAATTTTTTCAGGCACGGACAAGTCTGCTTTGGAAAGGGGCGTGGCAAAGAGGCCCCTTCTGCCTCCTCTCAGATTGTAAGCCCTAGGGGCAGGGACCATGTCTATTTGATTACTTTGTAAAGTGCCAGGTACACTGCTGGCGCTATATAAATGTTTGTTAATAATAATAATAATTTGGCCACACCCCCTACAAAGGTCATACCTCTCAACATTCCAAAGGGGGCGTGGCTAAGGCAGAAAGGAAAGGGGAAGTTGCTTAGCTCCGCCCCCCCCTTTTGGCCTAGTCCCATTCCCTACAGGACCAACCTTCAGGGAAGAGGGTGGCCCTAGAGGGGCGCCAGAGTTCCCTCTGCTCCCCCTTTGTCCTTCCTGCGGCTGTGCCCGGCCTCTCTCCTTTATGTTCTGCCCCTGTTGCTGCCATTGCTGCTCCTCCTCCTCCTCCTCTGGGTGCTGCCTTGTGCCTAGTCGGGGAGGAAGGACAGGGGCGCAGGGAGGTGCAGAGCTTGAGCAGGGATGGTATTTCCAGATGGGCAGAAGGCAGACTCTGGTACTGGAGAGAAGAGAGGAGTGGGGAGAGGGAGCTTGGACTGCTGGAGGGTTGAGCCTTGGCATTTGTCTGAGACCAAGTGGGGATCTTGGTCTCTAGTTGTGCCCCTGGCCCTGCCATAGACTCCCTGTGCGACCTTGGGCAAGTCACTTAGACGGCAATCCTGACTCCACCAAAGTCAATGGCAAAAATCCCATTGACTCTGAGAGAGTAGGGATCCCACCCCTCATTTCTATGTCTTAGTTCCTTGTCATAGAAGGAGAACAACGGTAAGAAGAATTTTACTCACGAGTAGTTTCTTTACTACTCATTTCAGCCCTACGCTTGTTCTACCCACAGCTGTCATGGAGAAGAACTGGTTATCCCTTCTCCCTCTAGCAGCCTCTGAGAAACATATAAATCCTGGAGACAGGCTTCAGGGAGAGGGTCCCAGATCAGTGTTTTCCAAACAGAGCCCCAGTTAAAGCACTTGATTAGTCCAGGGGGACCGAGACTGCAAAATCACAGTGTCCCACAATCTGGAAGCAAAGAGGCCAAGTCCCCCCCCTCCCCCCCGCGCGCGCAGCTCTCAAACTCCCTAGTGCGGTAATCATGGGAGCAGACTCTGGCAGCAGCTGGTTGGCCTCCGGAGATTTCCTGCGTCTATGGCACTCAGCTGGGAAACAGTAGCTTCCTTTGGACAACAACCCCCCACCCCCATGCAGAGAGCATGTCGCTTTCGGCTGCGCTGGAGGGAAGGAGAATGAGGAGAGGATAAAACAAGAAAAGGGTGTTTACTACTCCCATTGCAACAACTCTTCCTCATAACCAAAATAGAAAAAAGCAAAAGAAGGGAGGGGGCGGAACACAGAGAAAAAGAATTAAGCCAAGGCAAGAAGGGAAAGTCCAACAGAGAGATGAGGGAGACATGCTGGCCATGCTGGAATACAAGGTGACGGGAACAATCATTGGCAGTCTACCAACCCAGTTTACGGGGCGGGCACTACCTTGGGTGTCGCTGGGCTGAAACTTCATTTCCGGCTGGATTCCGTTTCTGATGGATCCCGACGTCTCAATCATTTCAGTGAAAATCGAAAGAAACAACCGTTCCGTTTTTCGTTCACCAAAACGATTGGAGGGGGGAGGAGGAGGAATTCTGCCATATTGCACATGTGCAAAATGGGGGCAGCCTACCGTGCGCGCGCGAAATGG
Source organism: Sphenodon punctatus (assembly GCA_003113815.1). NCBI lineage: Eukaryota > Metazoa > Chordata > Lepidosauria > Sphenodontia > Sphenodontidae > Sphenodon > Sphenodon punctatus. The sequence continues at coordinate 395,843 of QEPC01014492.1, forward strand.
CACTGGGACAGCCGCTGCCATTTTGCGCATGCACCACAATGGCCGGCGCCAGTTTCTGCAGGCGCAAATCATTTGGTCGAAATTCCAATCAAAAATTGGGATGGATCAGGATTCCGATCAAAATTTCCAACAGCCCTTCCATTTTTGTGGGACTGTTCAGCACGTACAGCATCGCCAGTAACACGGTAGATAAGGGTTTCAGGAAGTTGAAGGTAACCCTTTAGCCAGTGGTTGGCACTATGGCCCCACTGAAGTCGGTGGAGTTTTTTTGCCATTGGTTGTGACGGAGCCAGGATTTCACCCAATGTTAAGCATTATCTTTTCTTAAGGTTAAACCCCAAAAGCTTCACAAACATCATGATACACACTGCAAAGTCAATGGTTGTTTTCAAAGAGCCGTCTCCATGGTTGACCATCGATAAGCACTACCCATGCCATGCCCATGATTTTAACCGGGGGTAAAGCCATCTCACTGATGAAATGCATTTTCATATTTGTGAATATTCATCGTATTTTTGGATAGCCCACTGACTATCAGAATAAGTTTTCACCACAGAAACGATATTCACATATCCGCTTATTTGGGGAATTCATTTGGGTTATTATGGTTGTGTTGACCATGATCCACCAACCACTTAACTCTGGAATAAGCAATTGGTGGAATAACCTTGGCCCAGGGTTTGGTATTTTAGGCTATATGACATTTCATTTAGTTGTTTTGGGAACTATTTAGTGCTCTTGCATAACAGTTTGGTATGCAGTTGGGCTAAATGGTGCCAAAACAAAGTAGCCAAAATACCAAATTGACCAAAATACCGAAGTGACAGAAATGAAATACTTAAAACAGATACTTGTTTCTACAAACAACTGCAAAAGTTTTGCGTATGCATCAAGATGGCCGGCAGTTCTCGAGCTCCCTAGTGCAAGCTTCCCTAGCGGTTCTCAAGTTCCCTAGTGCAGACACCGTGGGATCAGACTGGCAGCAGCTGGTTGGCCTCAGTAGATTTCCTGCATCTATGACACTCAGCTGTGAAATGGTAGCCTCCATTTGACAACCCCCAGTCAGAGAGCATGTAGCTTGGCACTAGTGTACCGTGTAGAGCACTGAAGTGGTTCCAACCCACTTTGATGGGCCCAGTTCAAAGCAGACAAAATTGTCGAATACGAAAGTCACTGCTGATACTCATTTCTACTCTATCCTTAATGCCCGGAAGAAAAATTGCTAAAATATTCATCGAAACGGAAAGCAACTTTTGGTACCTCAGAGCATGAGCTTATACTTTATCGTTCTTATAGTAGATAATAGGGAACGTTTATTTACCCTCTCAAGTAGTAGTAGAACTAGGGGACACTCCATGAAACTAACTGGTGACAGATTTAAAACAAATAAAAGGAAGTATTTTTTCACTCAGTGCACAGTTAAACTGTGGAATTTGTTGCCAGAGGAGGTTGTCAGGGTCAGTAGTATAGCTGGGTTTAAAAAAGGACTGGATACGTTCTTGGCGTATAGGTCCATTAACAGCTATTAGCCAGGTAGATTACGAAATGGGAACCTCTTACCGTTGGGAGCAGGGAGTGATCAGCAGGGAATGGATTGTCCATTGTGACTGCTGGTACTTCGTCCATGCGACTGAAATTGACCACTGTCGGAGACAGGATACTGGGCTTGATGGACCATTGGTCTGACTCATTATGGCACTTCTTATGTTCTTATGATCCTCTTGACTAATTAGCACGTGTGCTTGCCTTTGAAGACAGCATGAGCCCTATTGAAGCGAACAAGACTTTCACCGGTGATAAATTCTAGTGCCGGCAAGAAACAGCTGGAAGATCGTGACATTTGCCCGTTGTATTGCCCTTGGACTAGTGTGAAACTTCCTCGTATTTAAGGGACGTGCTGGTGAAAAGGCTCTCCCTGTGGGAACGGTAGGAAGGGCCAGCCTCAGAATTTGCAGAGCCCAGAATGAAAATAAAATGTGAGCCCCCTGCTGGCTCTGCCCCCTTCCTCCATTGCTCCACACCCTAAAGCCGGTCATGTTTGGGGTCCTACTGGGAGGGAGCGGGGGTCCTGCATCCTGCCCTGGTGAAAACAGGGGCTGCTGTGGGGCCCGCTGGATGTAGAGAAAATATCGGGGGGGGGGCAGGGCAGTCGCCCCAGGTCCCCTTGTGGACAGGCCGGCCCTGACAGCTGGATCTGTCTGTCCAGGTACATCGAACCATGAAGATTTTTCTAAGGGAAACAGAGTATTTCTTGGATGGGCGGAGAATGTGTTTTCTCTTTAAAGCGTCTGAAAATCTGTTTCCTTGTCTCCCTGGGCTCGGTTCATCTCGCTGACTTTTATTCAATCTCTGTCAGAATTTGCTGGGGCCCCTTTGGCACATGCCTAACGTCTTCACTCTCTTCGTTTTGTCCTTTTTAACCCCAGGCTCAGGAAATAAACCATCTGATCGCCTGCCAGAAAACCACCAGGGGCGCGGTGCGCCTGGAGGTGTTTCTCCCGCCCCGGAAAAACATGAAGAAGCTGGCAGACAGCTTGGACAGAGTTCAGGTATGTCCACACACACACACACCTGCAGCCAAAAAGGATTTTCTTCCACCGGCTTCTCTCTCCCGCTGTTGGCTTTGATACGGGAAGAGACTACACAGTCCAATGTCGCGTTGTGCCTCAGTTTCCTCAAAGGGAAAATGCACTTAGTGGTCCAGGCCTGACATAATCTGGTCTGGATATAGGGCGTTCTTTTCCAATGTGTGGAAACTCAGTTTACACTATGCTAATAAGCCAGCCAGCTAAGCAGAGTTTTGTAAAGACAATTTTATTAATAAATGAGGCTATGAGGCAAGGAATATTATAACTATAAAGCAATAGTTTACTTAAGTTCCAATAAAGAGATTACAGATTACCATACAAAGGCCTAGTCTAATAGTCAACATATTGAAACACAGATGGTCAAAAATATATGCTTTTTATACACGATACATCATACCAAGTCACCTACGGAAAGTGTTGACAAAACCACGAGCATTAGAACGGTAGAGCGTCTCTATGGTTAACCAACCAGCCCCCAATAGCTATTGGAACGTTGGTCATTTACATGGTACACACACGCACAACACACACAAGCACTGGCCTTGGATGAGAGGCGGCGTTGTAGGACACACGAACGCACATATATTCCCACGGCTCTAGCAACTAAGGGCTTCAATGAGGTGAGGGAACATAAGTGCCATACTGCATCAGACCAATGGTCCATTAAACCCAGTATCCTGTCTCTGACAGCAGCCAATTTTGGCCGCATGGGAGAAGTATCAGCAGTCACAATGGGCATTCCATTCCCCATTGATCACCCCCTGCTCCTGACCGTAAGAAGTTCCATCTCAGTCTACGTGGCTAATAGCTGTTAATGGACCTGTTCTCCAAGGACTTTTCCAGTCCATTAAGAAGGAGATAGGGAGAATGAATTTGCTATTCAGCAGGGCAAGGGTGGAGAGTCAGGTCTTTTACTAGATGGGGCGTTGCGCAGGGATCAAGGGGGCAGGCCCAGTGGTGTACCAAGGCTGTGGTAGATCCAGGATCATCTCCAAATGATTGCCCCCCCCACCCCCCGGGCAAAAGACATGGTCTCCCTAAGTGGCAGCCCTTCTAAACAAGTAGGGGTGAATTCTGAATTCCGCCTGGTTCTGATTTCGTTCGGAACCAGGCGTTTCATCTGGGCTGGTCAAAACTGAAGCAAATGCTTGGTCTGATCGTTCCAATTTCAAATTGGACTAAACGAAATCATTTTTTACAAAAACAAATGGCCCCTCGGTCGTTTCGCACATGCAAATGATGTGACCATTGCCCCAAATTGCCCCGGTGCTGCCATTTTGGATAGGGGCGATGCCATTTTTCAAATGTGGTGGCACCACCCTGGTTCTCAGCGAACCCCTGCCCTCTGGAGTGGCAGCAGCCCCAACAGGAATGATGTTTTAAGAGTGGACAGAGGCAGGGCCAGCACTCTACCCCACCCTGCTCTGAAAGCTTCCTTTTAGCAGGTCCTTTTGCAAACCGAGCAACGCTAAGAACATTTTCAGAGTGGGTGGGGGCAGAATGCTGCCCCACTCCCTTCCCTACCTACTCTGACAATTTCCACTTGAAAAGGACCCCCTTAGAGTCCAGAGCCTGTGCTCACCCAACTCCCTTCACTCCGTGGTAGCTAACCCCCTGGGCAGGCCAGACAATGCACTCTGACCACCCACAGTCCTGCAGAGTGCTGAGGATGGGCATGCACCTGCCAGGCCACTCCTTTGCCTCCCCGTGTATCACCCACACCTCCTCTGCTAAGAGAAGACCCACCTCCACCCTGCCCTGCCTAGTAGCGCACCCCCACCCCTCACCGCACCTCACTGAAGTCCATAGAGCAGTGGCAGTGGGGTGTCCTAATGCCACTTCAGAGAGGGCTGAGTTTGCTGCAGTTGGTAAAGGGGCATCTGATGGCCCTTGCAGGTGTTGGAGCTCCAGAGCTGGGGTTCTCTGAATAGCATGGGTTGTCTCTTGTTCTCTCTTAGCAACATTCACCTTGCTTAGCCATTGCCGTTTGAAAGGACCTTTGGCTGCTCCACTGCCTGGCCCCGCACCACTCTTCATCCATGACCTTCCATCAATTCCTTTTGTTTTTCAGAGGAGCCACGTGGAAGAGGTTCTGGAGGATGAACATGGTGAGATATTCATTCGTAGGCCTTGACGGCTTGGCGTAGCGCTGCCTAGAACAGCGCCGTGTCGCGGCTAAACTGGGAAGGAGCCAGGAGGAGGGCAGCCGGCCAGCTCGGTGACTGAGTGAGAGTTCAATAAACTATTCTGCTAGCTCTTGGTGCTTCTTAAAGTGCCCAGCTGCTCTCCCTCCCCGGAGAATGGATTCTTCATTCAGTGATCAGGATCCTGCTGGCAAAAGGAAGGACACAGCACTCTGGCAGGATCCCGAAAGCCTCCCAACTCAACCAGGCCGGGTCAGGTGCACTGTCTCTGGTCGAGCCTCCAACTCAACCAGGCCGGGTCAGGCTCAGTCTCTCTGCCCAAGCCTCCAACTCAACCAGGCCGGGTCAGGCGCACTTTCTCTGGTCGAGCCTCCAATTCAACCATGCCTGGTCAGGCGCACTTTCTCTGCCCAAGCCTCCAACTCAACCATCTAGGTCAAGCGCACTTTCTCTGGTCGAGCCTCCAATTCAACCATGCCTGGTCAGGCGCACTCTCTCTGCCCAAGCCTCCAGCTCAACCAGGCCAGATCTGGCAAACTTTCTCTGCCCAAGCCTCCAACTCAACCAGGCCGGATCTGGCACACTCTCTCTGGCTGAGCTTCTCACCCAACCAGGCCAGGGCAGGTGCACTCTCTTTGGTCAAACCCCTCGGGCCAAGCCAGATTTCATTTGGAAGGAGTGGGGCCGTGTCATCGGGGGGAGGCCAGAGGGGCTGGCGTGTCCCTTTCTGTCATGGGCCGCCGAGGGGGGCGGGGCCGACCACGGCGCAGGGGCCCGGCTCCGGTGCCGGCGGCACAAGCGGAGCAGGAGGCGCCACCTCCGCCGCCCCCCCGGCAGGAGGGAGGGTTAACCCCGCCCGTACAACGCATGCGGGCGGGGCCCCAGGGCGAGAAACAAGCAAGCGGCCGAAAACAGAAGGAGGCCACGCCCCCTCTGCGGCGCTCCGCACGCCTGCGGGGGCACGCAGAGGGGCGGGGCTAGGCATATAAAAGCCAGCGCCGAGAGACACTCGGCGCTGGTGATTGAGTGGAAACCGGCCCATTGACAGAGCTAAGTATCGAGCGTGTGCCTTTGACCTCAGACTTAGAGATAATTATAGAGTGTGCGNCGTGGAGAAATGGGGGGGCTTCCCCCCAAGCCCAGAGACTGGGACAAAACCTGGAGCGTCCAGGTGAAATTTGGAGACGTGGAAACCATAGTTGTGGAAGTCCCCATCCCCTCCAAAGCACCGTGATGGCCCGGTATGCTATGGGAGCATGGTTACCTTGGAAAGGGGTGGAGAATGCCATGGCCCCACCCTCTGGAGAAACACTATGATGTCACAGCGTTCCAGGGCAGGGAGGGGCTGCCCAGATACATCAGGCCTCCGCTCAGGTTGGGCCCAGTGCAGATGGGCTCTGGCCCAAGCTTGACCCTACAGGATTCTGATCTCCCGTACCCTGGTGTAAGTCCAGCATTGCTCCACTGAGTGCACTCTAGCTACTGTGGATTTACACAGTGCCTGAATTCAGGCCCCAGTGCTGTTCTTTTCCCCAGTACGGTTCTCAGATAACCTATCGCTGAAAGGGCAGGCAAACATCCCAAGTGGGGCGTTTGCTATCCATGGGTAACATTTGCAATTTCAAGCACTGTGTCAGGTGCCCTAGGGACTGGCAAAGTACCGATTGGGCACCCCATTGTGGATAGTTCCTTGGGACTCCGTGTACAGCAGCAGCAGTCGAAAAGGCAGACCGAATGCTAGGCATTATTTCAAAAGAAATAGAAAATAAAATGGAAAAGAATGCTGCTGTATATATCTTTGGTATGGCCCCACCTTGAATATCATAAGGAACTGTTTAACTGAGTCAGACCAATGGTCCATCTTAGCCCAGTATTGTCCCAACCAGACACGGCAGCAGGGTTTCCAAATCCGGCTCTCCAGGGTTTCCAGCAGAGGCTCCACCCAGACGGGCTACCTGAGACTGTCCAGGATCCCTGGCAGAGGCCTCACCCACGCATGCTACCCAAGATCCTGGAGATTGAACTTGGGACCTTATACATGCCAAACATTTACTCAACCACCTGAGCCACGGCCCACCCAATATCGCATGCGGTTCTGGTTGCCCCATCTCAGGAAATAGATAAAGAGATGGATCGACTTCCATACAAAGAGAGGTTCAACAGCCTCTTCTCATAAGGGGTTGCTTATAAGCTAAGGGGTTGCTTAGCTTGGAGAAGAGGCAATTAAGGGGGGAGACGATAGAAGTTTGTAAAATCATGAGCAGTGTGGAAAAAGCAAATAGGGACCTGTTGTTTGCCCTTTCCCACAATAAGAGAACAAGGGGACACCCTCTGAAGTTAATTGGCGGCAGACTTCAAACAAACAAAAGGAAGGACTTTTTCACTCAGCGGACAATACAGTCGATCAGTAAACTGGTATAGGAATTGGGATGGTAGGTCAAAAAAACGGTACCTGCTGTCAGAAAATTGGGGCAAAAGGCAGTACATTGGGTAGCCGGTCAGGTACACAATGCTGGTCACGTACGGTAATTCCAACAAGTATGCCGCATACGGGGCTTGACCCTGAGACACCCATCAGCCAAAATGGGATTCTCAGTGCCAAACCACAAGACGTGATAAACCCTACGTGTCCCCGAATCTTCCTCTGGCCGAGCACCATAAGAGATGACCGGCAGGGCTGGTGCTCGCTGGTGCTGGCTGCACCACCCAGCTGCCCAGGGTCACGTGCCCACTTTGCCGGCATGGAGCTCCCAAGCCACAGTTTTCCCAACCCGACTGGAAAAGGGAACCATTTATTATTAAGCATGATCTCAGTCTTTGTAGTGAATCCTTGGCCTTGTGCGGCAGCCCGGACGTGCTAATGGTTCACACGGTTGTCTCTCGTAACGTTCCTCGGCCTGTTAGACAGCAGGACGTTTCTGCATGTGCCCAGACATTACCCTGGAAAACAACTATGCTCAAATAAAGCTATGGAAGATAGAACTAAGAAGGTGTGGCTTCATTATCCCTGCTCCAGATGGATGAGCCTTGTGAGAAAGCAATTGGGGGGAGGGGGGTATTAATCATTATTAAGTATTTATAGAGCACCAGCAATGTACCTGGCACTGAACAATCTTTAGAAACAGGCTTACAGGCTGGGGGAGAGAAGGGAGAGGGGAAGTGACAGGTGTGCGTGCTTGGCGCGGCTACAGGCAAGAGGCGGGCCCTGGATGAAAGGCAGTAGAGGGAGCATCAGTCTGGGGAAGAGGAGCTAGGAAATGCCTGATGGAAGAGGCAGGTTTGAAGGGAGGAAGGAAAGGAGCAGACCAAATGTGTTCCGGGAGGGAGGTCTAGACTTAAGGGGCAACTTGTGAGAAGAGGCGAAGATGGTTCAGGGGCAGGTGGGGATTGTGACAGAGGAGGAGCAGAGTTCCCAGCAGGGCAGCTGCACCAAGGCCCACGAACTGGGGCGGGGGCGCGGCACGCTCCATGGTGCAGCTGTGTCCCCTGTCACTGGGAGGGGGAGAAGGGCCCCCATTCCATCTTCTGCAACAAAACCCACTTCGCCCTAGCTGTTTACCCAACGCATTTGGGTGTTTTGTTTCAGACGGACAGCAGCCCCTGCCTCTGCTCCGCTGCACTCCTGGGTGCAGCCCATCCATCCAGCATCTGCAGGCAGGCTGTTAGGTGTGCAGGTGGGGCAGGCGAGCTGCCCCTGCTCTGGGGAAGCCCAGCCGGCAGCACTCCAGAACATCCCAGAGGCCGGCTCTGTGCTCGGTAGACGGCTGCTGCAGTTCCGCTGTCAGCCGGGGCTTGACCTGGGCAACACCACGGAGTTGCGGCCGCCAGCCTAGAGCGGCAGGCGATCTGCCTGCAACTCTATGGTGTGGGGGAGGGGGGCACCGCAGGGACCAGACTCTGGACTGTGACAGCTGTGACATTTAAAATGGAACCAGGCAGGGCTGGATGTGGGCGGACACAGCGGTGCACCCCCACATAAAACACCCATTGTGTAGCCTTGATGAAATTCTGGTGAGCCACAGCTTCCTCAGGATAGCACTTGCCTGTTCACTCTGAGCTCCTCAGACCGTAGATGCAATGAAAGGGTGGTATTCGCTGCTACTCCTAGTCAAACCAAGTGAACTAGCATGTTGTTTGCAAGAAGACTTGTGTCCCATTTTTAACTCAGGGTCCAGGCTGGCTTGCATTGGATTTTGTTTTGCAAACAAACTACATTTCCTGGACGCTCCACAGAAGGCAAGTCCCAATCAAATCAAATCAAGGGGGCAGGCGACAGGGTGGAACACGTCTACGTGGCTCTCAGAACTTGTATTCGTTTTCAAAGCTGGTTGTGGGAGGGAAAATGTATCTTCCCCCACCAGGGGGGAATCTGAGATCTTGTCACAGTCCTGAATTTGATTGCTTAGCCGGGCCAATGATCCTCAGTTGTCCCTGTTGGAAGGGTATTTCAGGAGTGCCAAAGACAGGGCTTTGGAGGCCACAACCCCAGGCTCTGTTATAATACTCTGCAGAGTCTCCAGTTCTAACATCCGCTGCCCCCACACTCACATACACACATGGATTTTGCACTGCCTCATTTATTTATTTTTGTGAGAACAGAAGGCGACCGCATCACCACAACAACCGGGCCCGGTTCGGGAGGGGAAACCGTGGCCGACACGGTCAGGATCAGGTCCAGCCACAATGAGGCTAAACCGGCCACCATCACATTTGTTAGCACCCTTTACTCTCGCCTGTTCCATGCCTGCAGAAGGGCACTGTCCGGCTCGAATGCCGGCATGATCTCACCAACATAAGTTTATTTTATTTAATTTATTTATTTATTTAAAAGTCTGAGGCCGTTTTTAGACATGCGCGGCAGCGCCCGCGCTTGTTTTCCGAAAGACCCGGAAGTCCGCTTTACACGTGACGCCGCCGCCGAATACGCGCATGTGCGGGCGATGCGCATCCATTTCCGGCCGCGTATGACCGGCCTCGATCGCCGACCCGGTCAGTTCACGGCTGGAAATGGATGCGCATCGCCCGCGCATGTGCGTATTTGGCGGCGGCGGCCCGTGAAAAACGGACTTCCGGGTCTTTTGGAAAACAAGCGCAGGCGCCGCCGCGCACGTCTAAAAACGGTCTTACCGTCTCACTCCTCCTGCTAGAGGCAGCTCGGGGCAGCTTACAATCAAAACAATGATAAAACCCCAAAACATCATTAAAGGAGGATACTAAAACAGCCCACCCCACCCTAACCCACTCCCACCCCACCCCATCAACCCTCTCCCCCAACAAAAGCCTGGCAGAACAGCCAGGTCTTCCAATTTCTTCGAAAAGAAGGGAGATCTGGAGACAACCGGGCCTCAACCGGGAGGGAGTTCCATAGCCGTGATGCGTCCACCGAGAATGCCCTCACCTGTATGGCCCCCCCTGACAGACTCGGGGGACCTCGAGCAGGGCACCCCCGGACAACCACAGGGGCCGATCCAGAACCCGGGAGGTGAAGTCCAATCAAAGTTAGTCCAATCAATGTTGGTCCAATAAAAGAGAAAGTTGGTCCAATAAAAGAGACCATCTGAATTACTTTGTCTCCATCTATTTTCTGCAAGACTCAGAAAAGCACCGGGAGGAACACAACTCGTTCACATTTGCAAGACTCCGCTGCACTTAGCGACGGCCTCCAGAGACAAGTGTGTGCTGCCTCCGGTTATGCAAAGCCTCCTGCATATAATCCCCTTTTCCTCTAATGTCTCTATGATGGCAGCAGAGCCGTGTTCCAGATCTCCAGATGGCTTTATTATTCGCACACGGCATTGAAGGGGCCTCCAAGCATCTGCCGCGCCAAATTCCAGTGGATGCCAGAACGATCAGCCTCTCTGTTGAAAGAAGGCCCGAAAAGGGAAACTTGGCCTTGCCAGATAGGGATGCGAGTATCCAATCCAACCTCCAGCACGGAGGCATCTGTGTTGTCAGAGGGTAATCTTTGGAGCGTAAGGAAATATCAACCTTGGAGGGAACAGCGTCTGCTGCTCAGCATCTGCACCGGCGTGGTCATCAGGGAGCCGTCTGGCAACATATGTTTTCACCCTGTCGATCGGCTAAGTCAGACCATTTTTGTCTTAAATGCAAAAGGCATCCCTGGTGGAAATTGATGTGGGCCAACAGTGCTCCCAGGGGACACTGAAGTCCCAAAGCAAAGAAACTGACCAAGAGTATGAGGCAAAATAGCCAAACTCCGGAACGCACAAGTCGGGGGCGATGTGTAGCGGTCCAAGCAAACGGTGCAAACACCGCGGGCTTAGCCAAGGGGCAGCTACCTCTCTACAGGATAAGCAATGAGCCTTCACACAACACACGGGGCTTTGCAGTGAAAACCAGGGGTAACAGCATTGGAAGTGGGGGGATAAGGCTGAAACAAAATGTTTGGCTGGATTCCGTTTTCCACAGAATCCAGTCGTTTCGATTGAAACGCCAACTGGGATGCATTCCAGTGCCTGTTCTGACGGATCGATGGGAACAATTTTGTCGCTTAGTGCGCGCGCGCAAAATGGCAGCCCCTCTGTAGGGCGCCACCATTTTGGCCATGTGCAGGCGTCACTCAGCCTGGAAGCCCTACCCTCTGCCCTAGAACTTGCTGGGACCAGCATCCCAGTGGTGGAACTGGTGGATTCCCTCCCTTGCCAGTGCTGAGCTATAGACAAACAGATCCCATGCTCCTGCTCCTGCTCCTGTCACTGCTCCAATAATTCCAGCAAAACCCTGCAGAACTGAGGAAGCAGGAAAATCTTCCCAGAGAAACAGTGGCAGAGCCAGCAAATCTCCTCCCACCGCTACCAAAAATGCCAGGTCTGGGAGTTTCCCATGCCCCCTCCAGCCCCATTGAATACGCATGTTACCTCACAGTAGCTCCTCCTGTTCTAATTAGGGTTAGGGCCTCTGGAGGATTTCTTGGCAGGAGGATTTACCCCCAGGGGTAGTTTCCTCAGTAAACATTCTCATTGGTGTTTACTGTTGCAAGGCACCGAGCCTGCTGTGACTGACCAGAGCACATCCCAGAGTGCAATGCTCTGGAATTTTGGTGCTACCCATCATCCATGGGAAACTGGACCTTCCATGGAGCCCAGCCCAGAGATAATGTGGGGAAAGCCAGAGACTCCAGGTCAAAGAAGCCAGAGGGGTGCTGCTAACCCTACGTGCTAGTCCACTGCCTTGGGCAGGACTTGGGCTTCATCCTTCAGCTCTCAGTCTTGTGGTTGGCTGAGGCCAAGAGCACATGGGGCCCCACACGGAGATGCACCGAAGCGAGAGAGCCCAGAATGCAATTCCAAGCCTCCACCCCCACGGCTATGTTTTCTTCTTGTGCTACTGCTGACTCCTCCCACTGGCTCCTCGCAGCACAGTGAGGAGGAGCTCTAGCAGCAGCATGAGGGAAGCAGCAGGGGAGGCTTGGGATTGTGTCCGGGGGTCCCCTCCCACCACTCCCTGGGTGTTTTTAAACGAGCAAGGCTTGAGGAGGGGTTTGTGGCCGCTGAGTGGCACAGCTGCAGAGCAGTCACGCACGTGGAGTGAGTGGGGAGGAATTCTAATGGGTGGCCCCCAAGGTGTCTTGATGGTCCTTGAATTGTATCACAATCATAACTTGCTGTCCTGCTTCAGAGACTCCCTTCTTCGAAATGCAAGAGGTTGTTTATAAATCTAGGGGCCCACTATGGACATAGGCTGAGGTATCCAAACTCCCAGCATGCCTGTGATGCTGCCTTCTCCAGACTCCCAGCACCCAACTGTGGCGTCGTTGACCCTATAATCTGATCGTAACACCTTGACCCCCTCCAATTTCGCTTCCGCCCCCTTCACTCTGCTGAAACTGCTCTGGCTAAGATCACCAATGATCTTCTTGTGGCTAAATCTAATCACCTCTACTCCATTCTTGTCCTCCGTGACCTCTCTGCTGCCTTCGATACTGTTGACCACTCACTCTTGTTGGACTCACTTCACTCCCTTGGCTTCCATGGCTCCGTCCTCGACTGGTTCTCCTCCTACCTCTCTGACCGCTCCTTCAAGGTGTCTCTTGCGAACTACTACTACTCCTTTCCCCTCTTGGTTGATGTTCCCCAAGGCTCTGTTCTTGGCCTTCTCCTCTTCTCTATCAATACCCTGTCCCTAGGCAAACTCATTGCCTCCCATGGCTTCCAATATCACCTCTACACTGATGACACTCAACCCTCTCTACTCCCTCTCTCCATCTATTCAAGCTCGCCTCACCAGCTGTCTCTCTGACATCTCTACCTGGATGTCTCAGCGTCAACTCAAACTCAACATGGCTAAAACTGGACTCCTTCTCTCCCCCCCCCCCATACTTCATCTCCCTCCACCCTGTTGATCCTTATTGATGAGGTTACCATTCTTCCCGTCCCCCAAGCCCATAGTTTAGGCTTCATCTTTGACTTACCCCTTTCTTTTAAACCCTACATCGACTGTTGCCAAATCCTGTTGCTTTTCCCTCCATAACATTGCAAGTTTCGCCCTTTTCTCTGCGTCTCCTCTGCATCATCTCTCGCCTCAATTACTGTAAACTGCTAGTCAGTTGGGCTGTTAGATGACCAGGGGCTGAAAGGGGTCTTAGGGGGGAAAAGGGCATTGCAGAGAAGCTGAATGAGTTCTTTGCTTCAGTCTTCACTGCAGAGAATGTTGGGGAGATACCCACACCAGAACCTTGCTTTGTAAGTGATGAATTGGAAGAGCTGTCACAAATCAACATGACTCTGGAGGAGGTCCTAGAGCAAATTGACAAACTAATTACTAACAAATCACCAGGACCAGATGGTATTCACCCCAGAGTTCTGAAGGAACTCAAATATGAAATCGCAGACCTACTGTTAGTAATTTGTAACCTATCGCTAAAATCTGCCACTGTACCTGAGGCCTGGAGGGTGGCAAATGTAATCCCGATATTTAAAAAGGGATCCAGAGGCGATCCTGGAAACTAAAGACCAATAAGCTTGACGTCTGTGCCGGGCAAAATTTATTTTATTTATTTTATCGATTTATATCCCGCCCCTCCTGAAAACAGCTCAGGGTGGCTAACAGTTTTAAAACATAAAAATACAATCATAATAATATTAAAACAGGGTTAGGCACACAATAAAACAATAAATAAGGGGAGGAGGAGATTAAAAAACCCTAACCCCCCCTCCCCAAAGACCTGGGCGAACAGCCAGGTTTTACAAACTCGACGGAATGTTAAAAGGCTTGGAATGGTGGGAACTATCATTAAGAACAGAATTGCTGGGCATGTTGATAAACATTAAACATGGCTTAATGAGGAAGAGTCAACATGGATTTAGCAAAGGTAAGTCATGCCTCACTATCAGTTGGAATTCTTTGAGGGTGTAAATAAGCATGTGGACAAGGGAGTCCCGGTAGAAATAGTGCACCTGCATTTCCAGAAAGCATTTGATAAGGTCCCACATAAAAGACTCTTGAGAAAATTAAAAAGTCATGGGATAGGAGGTAGTGTCTTACAATGGAATAGTAACTGGTTAAAGCATAGGAAGCAAAGAAAGAGTAGGACTGAATGGTCAGTTTTCACACTGGAGAGATGCAAAAAGTGGTGTGTCCCAGGGATCTGTATTGGGACCGGTGCTGTTTAATGTATTCATTAACGATCTGGAGAAGGGTGTTAAGAGTGAGGTGATCAAATTTGCAGATGACACCAAGTTATTCAAGGTAGTTAAAACACGAGCAGACTGTGAGGAACTGCAACAGGATCTTACGAGACTGGGTGCCTGGGCATCTAAATGGCAAATGAGATTTAATGTGGACAAGTGCAAAGTGATGCA
>QEPC01014492.1:415539-426598 GCA_003113815.1 Sphenodon punctatus
GCTACGGGCTTGGGGGACAGGCAGGATGGTGACTCCATCAATAGTTATTGACAGTGAGGAAGGAGAGGAAGGATGAGGGGGGAAGATAAGGAGTTCAGTTTTAGCCATGTTGAGTTTGAGTTGACGTTGAGACATCCAGGTAGAGATGTCAGAGAGACAGTTGATGAGACGAGCTTAAACAGAGGGAGAGAGAGGGAGTAGAGAGATAGAGTTGAGTGTCATCAGCATAGAGGTGATATTGGAAGCCATGGGAGGCAATAAGTTTGCCTAAGGATGAGGTATAGATCGAGAAGAGGAGAGGGCCAAGAAAGACTGTGGGTGGGAAAGCTATGTCTTTTTGGAGATGGGGCGATTGGAACTGCACACAATATTCCAGGTGCAGTCACACCATTGATTCGTAGAGGCATTATGACATCCTCAGTTTTATTCTCTATCCCCTTTCCGAATAATTCCTAACATTCTGTTTATTTTTTGACTGCTGCTGCGCACTGCGCTGTGGATTTCATTGTATTGGTCACAGCCGCTATGGATGTGAAAACAGACTGCGGTTCGGATGTTTGGACGTTCAGTTCGAAACCCGAGTTCGGGTTCGGTTGTGCGGTTCGGTGGAGTTCGGTTCGGCCGAACATCCCAAAATAGCGCTATCAATACCGATACCGAAATTGAATATATTTTTTTGTATCGGTATAATTTGGCCCTGAAACTACCCCTGGTCTCCACCCCTGGTGCCAGGAGGTCTGCTCCTCAGCTGCCTCCCCCTTCCAGTCACATTTTTCCCACCCAAAGTCATGTTTTTCCTGCCCCCGAACTCATCCAAACTCACCCAAACTTTTCCGAACTGTTCGGCCATTCGAACGTTCGGTTTGGACGTTCAGTTCGGTTGTCCGAACAGGCCGAGTTCGGCCCAAACTCCGAACATCCGAACCATATTCGCACATCCCTAACAACCGCCCCCAGATCCTTTTCCTGAGTGGTAACTCCTAGCTTAGTACCCAGCATTGTGTACGCATAGTTTGTGTTATTTTTCCCTATGTGCATCACTTTGCTTTGTCCACATTAAATCTCATTTGCCATTTAGATGCCCAGGCACTCAGTGTCGTAAG
Source organism: Sphenodon punctatus (assembly GCA_003113815.1). Taxonomy (NCBI): domain Eukaryota; kingdom Metazoa; phylum Chordata; class Lepidosauria; order Sphenodontia; family Sphenodontidae; genus Sphenodon; species Sphenodon punctatus. Next base: position 416,643 of record QEPC01014492.1, read on the forward strand.
ATCCTGTTGCAGTTCCTCACAGTCTGCTCGTGTTTTAACTACCTTGAATAACTTGGTGTCGTCTGCAAATTTGATCACTCACTCGTAACACCCTTTTCCAAATCATTAATGAATACATTAAACAGCACCAGTCCCAATACAGATCCCTAGGACACACCACTTTTTACATCTCTACATTGGGAAAACTGACCATTCAGTCCTACCCTTTGCTTTCTGTCTTTTAACCAGATTCATAGTAAGACACTCATAGGGAAATTTCAGACGTTACGGGATCACAGTCAACCACCCGGAATCACAGTGGATTCAGGGTGGTAGCTGTGATCGACTGTTTGAGCCCTGCCAGATGTTCACCACGGTGAATTCCTGGAGGGGTTCCAAGCAAACCATGGTTCTGGAGGTGAGTCCCCAATGCACGTCTGCTTCCAGCCCTGTCCCAGAATCAGGCCCCAACTACGGGATGGGGTTGGGTGCCGCGGTCCCATTGGCCGCTACGCCCGCCTGTCTCGCCGTGGATGGGTGCCCGAGGGAATACGAGGGTGGTGGGTCTGAGCAGCCGCACGCTGCGCCATGCAGTCCCGCCCCCTCACCGCGTAGCCCCACCCCCTCCCCAACCCCGCTCAGAGACCAGGCCGGCATGTCTAAAGGACGACCGGTCTGATCACGGACCGGGATCCGAGACAGATCCCGGTCCAGGGTTCAACGTGGCGGGCCGAATGGGCCGTCACGTCTGAAATTACCCATAGTACAACACACAAAGATCAAAAGTAAACCTAAATCAAAACACAATCCCCTCCTACCGGTCACCATTGTTGGGGCTAAAAACTCCACCCCCCTACCCCACCCCCGACCAGCACAACATACCACCGAACCTGAAAGAGCCTCAAACTGCAAAGACCAACAATTAAAAAACATCAAATCAGAAGGGGAAAGGAGATGCACAAGAGCACAGACCCTGTTTCTGTGTTTCGAATACGGAAGCTGAAAAGGTGTTTATTTGTGGTTTACCCTAACCCTAATGCGCAGTCCGACAGCCCATGCAGCAAGGTCATCTCAGAAGCTGTGGACTCTTGCTTAAAAAAGCATTGAATTCTTTTCACTATTTGCATATGGCAAATTGCCAGCGGCCCAGGAAAAGCTGGCAAAGCAGATGATAATGCCATGGTCTCTCTACTGAAGGTAGCAAGCCCTTGGGGGAAGGAAGAGGGGGTGCTAAATGCAATCTTTTAGCTTTTTAATTAACGACATTCCTACCGGTGGAGTGGAGGGACACCTACTGGATGTTCTGAATATTACTGCCCTGAGCAAAACCATCCAGGTGTTCAGAGCTTGACTGGATAACTAAAAGCAGGGCTGCAGTGCCCAATGTTTTGGCCCCACGCTGGCCAGATCGCTTCATGGCAATTTGCCGACAGGCTCAGATTGCACAAAATCCTCTCCTTGTTTGTTTTTTTCCTCCAGTGCGGAGGGAATCAAACCCTGTTCCAATGTGAACAGTTCGAGCTGAATATTCAGAGTTTGGAGCTGTTATTGCAAGGAAATCTTATACCGAGGAGTCTGCTTAAACTGAATTTCTCTGGCCGTGTAAAAAAAAGTTCAATTTATCAGAAATTCTGCCTACACAGACCTTAAAGGAAATGGATTTGGAGAAGATTGATGCTCAGATTAAGCTAGTACCAAATTCCTCCATCTCCGGTATCCTTTCCATGCCTGTCAGTTCTGATTCGCGGGCGGGGGGAGCCTTGAGGGGGCTGGAGACAGAGAAACCTGGTGCTTGCTCTCCTTACAGCTCACCAAAATCAGAACTGATAGGATGTCTCTCTCTCTCTCTCACTCACACACAGGGTAATTTTAGACATCTCGGGATCACAGTCAACCACAGTGAATCCCCTGTGGTGGCTGTGATTCCCGTAACGTCTAAATGTTTTCCGCCAGATGTTCACCCCAGTGAACCTCCGGCGGGAATCAAATTCACGATTCTCGACCTCCGGCCGCCCGGAGGGCCAGAATCGTGGTGGGATCGGACCCAAACTGTGGTCACAGTGGCCACGGTCCAGAATGGGCCGAACCTAACATCTGTTACGTTCACCCATCCCGGACGGTGGCCCAGACCACGATACGGGATCGGGTGCAGTCGCCGCATTGGCCACTGCGCCTGCCCGTCTCCTGGAGGGCAGCCGGCCGGGGGAGTGCGGCGGGGCGAGGCTCTGCGGCTGCACATCGTCCCCTCCCCGATCCCCTGTAGGAATCAGCCGGCATGTCTAATGGACGGCCGGACTGATTCCTGTCCGGTATCCGAAATGGATCCCAGTCCGTGGACCAGCCCATCACGTCTGAAATTACACACACACCCCGAACATGATCCAGAGCCCCTGCATGTGCTGCTTACGCATGTACACACCTGTGCACAGACACGTGCATGAGGTCCATGGGGTTTCCATGCAGTTTGCCCGTGTGCCACTGTCCCCATAGCCAGGAACGCAGGAGTTGTGTGCTCATGCATGTGTGCATTGTGTGTGCCCCATGTGCGTGTCCACAGGGCTTCTGATCAGCTCCTCCCCCACCCACCCCCGGGTGTAAGTCTGCATGTCCAGAGAGAACTAGTGTTCCCTAACGCCCATCTCCAACCTGCCTGACGTGAAGACCCATCCTGAGAGAGTACATACTACAATACCTTCATCGCATGCTGCCAAAAAAATAATAATCATCATCGATACACTCCCCAAAGTCCTGATATTTTAGCTGGGTGGCTGTACTCTAGTCAGGGTTCAGAATTCTACTTATCCAGATCAAGAAGTAATCCCTATAGGCCTGCGGCTGGGGAAAAGAAATGAATTCCACTTATCCAGAAATTCAAGTGAGGCGGGTTCTATTTCAGAGTCAGGGGGGCGTGTAGTGGATAAGGTGCTTGAACTCAGTTCTGGGATGCTAGGGTTCAAATCCTGTTCTAGCCAATGAACTCACTGTGTGGCCTTGGGCAAGTCTCAGCCTCAGTTCTCCAGCCGTAAAAATGGGAATGTGTGTGTGTTCCCCTCTACCTCAGACTGTAAGCCCACTGGGCAGGGACCTGTCTCCAAAAATCTGTGACTATATAGTGCTGTGTGTGCTATAGAAACGGTGAGTAGTAAAGTGGATTCCACTGTATTTTATTTTGAAAATACTGATATTTAATAAAATTGCTTTTTAAGGCCACAGGCCTCACAGAACCCTACCCTGAGCTGGATTCGGCCCAGAGTCTGCCAGCCGGAGAGAGGACAGTTGGGTTCCTGATTAAGAGAAGAGACAGGGTTCGCCGAGGAAGGGATTGATTGAGTTCCCATTTCTCCCCAGTTAAATCAAATGTCTCGGACTAAGGCTCTTTTTACATGGGCAGCGGTGGGTGGGGGGATGGGTGTGCTGCTGTGGTGGCGAAGGTGGGTGTGTTCCCTTTCCCACGGACACACACACACCTCCACCCACGGAGCCTCCTCCATTTTCCTCTATGGCTCCGTGGGTGGAGATTGGTGTGCACCATGAGCACCCACGCACCCCCACCCACGTCTGTGCCGTTTGCATGGGCGAACACCCATCCCCGCCCTGCTGTGCTGTTCACACAGATGCCCCATCTCACACCTGGCCGCACACCCAACCGGGGGGCGGCGGGGAGGCGTCCGTGTAAAAACAGCCAAACTCATGCCCTGTGTGAAAACCACAGGGAATCAAGACTGGAGACTGAAATGCAGCACTTTTCCTCATTTACAAAAAACTTAGGTCTAGCTAAGAGTCTTATTTGTAACGTGAAAAGTTGTTAACTTTAAATGGATTTTAAAAACTCAAAAGGCTGCCACTAAAAGGGGTAAGGAGGATGAAATCATGATTTCTCCAGTGACAGTCCCTGAGCTAAGGGGGGCAGGGATTAAAGGGGCCCCTAGGCCCTCTGTAAAGATATTTTGCTTCCCCGTAGAAATTGTTGAATGTCTAAATATTTGTTTTACTGATCAGCCATAGATGTCTTATTATTATTAATTATTATTAATTATTATTATTATTATTTAAGAAAAATAAAGTTTGGGGAGTTTTTTGTTTGTTTTTTTGTTTTTATAAAGGCTTCTGACTAGAGCTGAAATGGGTAGTGAATTTGCTGCCTGTGGGTAATATTTGAATTTTCAAGCACTGTATCAGGTACCTGAATCAGTACCCGAATACCGATGGGGTATCCGATTGCCTGAAAATACCGGGTATTTCCATTTCCAGGTTACCGTTTTTCGAACGGAAATCAGAATGGAAATTAGGAAAAATCAGCATGGTAATTGGAAATATGGTACCGGAAGTTGGAAAATCAGGATGAAAAACAGTGTTTCAGGGTGTTTTTACATGGTCACTTATCCTGGGATTAGAGCGTTAATCCCGGGATGAGAGGTCCGTCTAAACGCAGCATTCAGTGATAGTAATCTCAGGATCACTGGAAAACCCGGTGATTACAAAACCTCTTTTTCTAGGTTTTGTAACATCTGGATGGATGTTAAACTATCCTGGGATTAGGTCCGTCTAAACGACTATCCCGGGATAGTCAGCTATCCCAGGATTAGTATCAGAGAGTGTTACGGCGAGAGCCGACATCCTCTCTATGCAGTTCTGCCTCTATGGTATCTAGGAGCACATGACTGTGGGGCGATGGTATTACCCTCTGTCATCCTTTAACAATGCATCGCGGAGCGCCAAGTTTAAATACCTGCAGAACAAAGGGATGAGTTTCCACGTTCTTCAACTCAGAAATCAGAAGAATGAAGAAAATCAGATTTTCTTCAGTCCCAGAAATCAGTGCACTGAGCACGGACGAAAAGCACCTCGGGCTTGATATTCATCCCAGATACTCTAATCCCGGGATAACAGCACTGTACTGTTCAAATGAACTATCCCGGAATGGATTCTTCCCGGGATAGAAATGTCTGAGTAAACACAGGTACTACTTTGTAATCCCTGGATGACAATCTCGGGATAGTTTTCTCCTAATCCCGGGATAGTTTGTCTGTGTAAAAACACCCTCAGTCAATTAAGGGACAGCAAATAGTACCTGAAATAGTGAATTTTGCAGGTATTCATTTCCGTTCTACTTGTGATTGAGAATGCTCTTTTTAAAAAAACAAAAAACAAAACCCAAGGGCAGGAACTTTTGAAAGCAAGTACAGTGTTCACCCTCTCCTTATCATGCAGTCTGCCCCGTTTCACCCACATCATAATCTAGCTGCCTGTCGAGTGCAGATGCACGTGCCATTCACTTCAGTGGGACGTCAGCTAATCCAACTCCAATCACGTGCTGAATTGTGTCCTTAGAGCGCGAAAGGCTAGATAAACCTATGTCTGGAATGGTGGGGACCTGGCCAGTCCCACATCTGTTCAAGCAGTCAGACTAGATATTCTCAGAGGCACCCTTTGATAAATGCCCCCTCATTGTTACATCCAGTTTGTGCAAAATAATGAACCATACACAACATGGGACTGGGTTTTAAGAGACTGAGAAGCTGATCAAATCGACTGAGTAAAAGAGATTTCCAGTTTAAGGTGTGATTCCCCCTGCCCCTCAGCGCTGGGGCACAAGCCGGGACAGGTATTGCTAAGACGGGGGTGGGGGCATTTTTAAGGACAGGAGGGTTTCACTTATTTCTGAACCTTCCAAGGTAAAATAGCATGGAAAGACATCAGGCCAGGACTCCTGGTTATTCAAAGTGGCCTTTGTCATTTGGCAAAAGTATGTTTCTCCACAGTACATATATATGTTTAAAAAGTTTCACAAACCCACAAAATAATCAAGGCAAGCTGTCTGTCTGTGCTGTTCGAAAAGACACAGGCTGCATTCAGCCCCGCATTGTAAGTCACTGGAGCACTTAGATGGGCTGTTGTTTGTGCTTTTTTTTTTTTTACAGGAAAAAGGAAACCTAATATTATTGTTTTGTTTACTAATACTGCAGGCAAGGGAGAGCTGACTCCAGCAAAGAAATTAAAACACAACTGGTTTGTGGGGACGCCGATGTTTACACAAACCCCAAAGATGGGAACGTTGACGAGCCGTTGCGGGTATTTGAAAGCTTTCCGTTGAAATTAAATTCTACAGCAAAGCTGGGCAACTCATGATGATCATGATTGAATTGCAAGGCGGGGGGGGGGGGCAGGGGGGGACAGTTTTAACATCTGCATTATCAAGACAGCAGCTGATGCCTTGGAAGAGTTTATCCTGCCAAGGAGGGTACAATTCTCTAAACGATGAACGGAGATTTGCTTTCGACGGTAGGATCAGTAATGCAAACACTTCTCTGGGGGGAGCGAGCTAAATGGGCGGAAAGAGAGGAAGAAAATCTAGGTTTTCCTGGGGAAAATTTAATTAAGGGTGAAATCCTGACTTCACTGAGCTCAACAAGTTTCTCAACTGACTTCACTGCGGACTGGATTTCCTCCCCTTTCTATAACACTCCGTCCCCCCTTTCTATGTTATTATTGTTGTTATTATTAATTATGATTATTTATATACCAATAATCTTTATTTTTATATAGCGCGCCCCCTGCCGTAGCATTTGGAGTACTTTACATAAAACAATTTAACACAACTTTTAATCCTCACAACCATCCCTTTAGACTGAGAGAATATTGTGACTGCCCCAAGGTCCCCCAGTAAGTTTCTGGTTAAGGCAAGACTAGAACCAAGGTCCCCCCTGCCTACCTCCCAATCCAAGTACTGCACACTATACACCACACTGGCTCTATAGCACCAGCAGTATACCTGGCACTGTGCAATCAATAGTTATAGACAACCCTGCCCACAGGGGCTTACAGTCTAAGAGACAAGGGAGAGGCGACCATCAGGAAAGACCAGAGTTGGATCAACTGAGACTGTGCAAGCTTTTGAGTTGCACAGGGCTCTTAATCAGACCCAGGTTCCGACTTTCCTGGCTATTGGTTAGGGACTCATCTGCCGTTCTTAAGTCAAAAGCGCTAAACATAAGACACCATCACAAGGGGTCTATTTGGTTGGTTGAGTTTGGAGGGGGAAGGAGAGGTCTTTTAAAAAAATTAATGAATGAATTGATTTTAATTGATTTTTAACAAATAAAGAGACAGTCTAATGATAGCAGAAAATATTAAAAGGGAAGCGCCATCCTTTTGCATATAACACCATATAGAAATACCAACATGCTTACAACTTAATACTCCTGAAAATGTTATTCACAACAATCTTGAATAAACAGAGCAATTTAGGGAGGGTGTTGGAATAATACATTGGAAACGATCAGAGCAAGGGAGTGGGGTTGAGAAGAAGGCTGGGAAGGGAAGGGGGCAGGCGGAGGATGCTTGGGCTTCTTGAGGGGGCATTTGATAATCTCGATAGTGCATGTATCTAGTCAAAGGGGTATAGAAATGGGGTCCAGGTTGCTTCAAAATCATCAATGAGTTCTCTCCAGGACAGCGGTAGCCTACTCTTTTCTTGAGCTTGATGATTCTGATGGTCCGAATACCGCTGTTCTATTCTGGGCAGCTTCTTACTTTTCCATTTTTGCAAGATCATGTACTTGGGCAACCATCACAGCCCTCAAAAACCAGAGCGGCCGTTTGTGATGAATCCAATCCCATTTTTATAGTCCAGGATATAATTTTCAGCACTGGTCTGGCTACTAAAATTAAGCACCATTTTAATTCTCCCATCTACTTCCCTCCACAGCTAACTATTGGCCACAATCCCATATGCATTAGGGTACCTTTCCCTGCATTGCAGTGCCAACAGATATCAGAAGGTAGGACCTCGGGAGGCCACCTTTTTGGGTGTTGAGTTTGAGATTATTTATTTATTTTAACTTGACCAGTTGATTGATTGATTGATTGACTGAATCAATCATGAATTGGTAAATTACACAGGACAATCAACTAATGTCTGAGAGAATTGAGAGATCGTCTCGAACATCATGAGATTTCAAATCCTTTTCATTTGCCTTCTGATTTCTGAGCCTTTTAGGATGATTGGGTAATCTAATTTTACAGCTTTGTGGTGAAATTCATTGGGAGTTTTGTCTTTGCCTCTGTTCTCTGCAACAATGAGCAGATCCTTTTCTTAACCAAAATCCTTGATGGTACCAAAAATAAATGCTGGGGTTTTAAGAAAGCATCTGAAATTCTCAGAGTTCAACCACCGGGCGTGTAAAAAGAGGGCAGAAGGGAAACATTCCTCCCCTTCACCATGGGTCCCTCTTTCATTTGGCCCTCTTAATTCCAGGGGTGTGGCTTGGGATTCCAGGGGGCGGAGCTGTCCTCTGCTTCACTTTGGAGAATTATTATTACTCTATTGCTGCATTTCAAGAACAAAGGGGCTATTTTAGTTGATTTCCCCAGAATGCACATCATATGTGTCTCAAAGGGGTCCGGTTAAAAACAGATTTATTTGAGTATTTAAAACAAAACAACAACAGGGAAATGGGTTTATATGATCACTTAAATAATGGAGTGAAATAATTTCTCTGCCAGGGGAGATCATGCCATTTTTATGCATCCTCCCCTCCCCCAAAGAGTTTTAAATTCCTCTCCAGTCTTTGTCCCATGGTCTAAAGTGGCCAGTCATGTGTCATGTCCTGTTTCGGTCTTGTGCTTTGGAATCTTTAACTCCGTTTCCACTCCATTTTCCATCCACTCCCTGTGCAGTCTGCTGCCCTCTGCCAGACCACGAGGCCAAAGCTCATAGGGAATCTCCTTCATCCAGATATGACCAAGTAAGAACATATACTATTATGCCTGTTTCTTCCTAGGTTCGGATGACAAATAATTCTTAGTAAGCCACAAACACAGTTAACAGGAGCCCGCTTTCAAAGTAGGGTGGCCAGAAATGCAAATTTTAGAGGGCGCTTATGAGAAATAAAGGCTGCCCTGCAAACATTAATAATAAAACACCCAACCTTTCCACTTGCAAACGACGGTAGGGAATATGAGCAAAGGATATTTTACATCATCACCTACCAAGCAAGGAGCAGAGCGGTTTAAATGATCATTTAATAAAATAAGTTCACCTTCCTCTGTGCCCCCTCCCTTTAAAACAGTGATTTTGCAAAGGGGGAAGGGATTGCAGGGCCCAGCTGGTCCTGACACCCCATACTGGATGAGTGCAATCCTGTCCTCATCTAGGTCAGTGGTTCCACTCCTACTGGGTTCAGCCCTGATCCACTGGACTCAATGGGAGTTTTGCCTTTAAATTCAATGGAATCAGGATTGCAAAAATTGACTTAAATAGGGGAGGGCTGCCCCTTGTACAGTGACCCTATCAATAGTCCCACAGAATAAGGGGGTGAGGATCCTGACTTCATTGAAGCTAAACTCCCATTGATTTCTAAATGGGGTCAGGATTGCACCCAATGGCTAAATCCCCATTGATTTCAATGGGACCAGGATTGCAAATGGTTACATTTCCTTGACATCAGTGGGGTCAGGATTGCACCCAATGACTAAATCCCCATTGATTTCAACAGGGCCAGAATTGCCCCCAATCACTAAATTCCTGATCAATTTTAGCGGCATCAGGATTGCACACCAATGGCAAAGTTCCTATTGATTCAATATGGGGTCAGGATTGCACCCAGTGACTAAATCCCCCTTGATTTCAGTGGGACCTGGATTGCGCCCAATAGCTAAATTCCACGTCGATTTCCACGGCATCAGGATTGCACCCAATGGCTACATTTGTACGTCGCCCCGAGCTGCCTGTAGCAGGAGGGGCGGGCGGGGTAGAAAATGTTTTAAATAAATAAATAAATAAAATAACTAAATTCCCATTCATTTCAATGGGGCCAGAACCGCGCCCAATAACTAAATTCCCCATCTGTTTCAATGGCATCAGGATTGCACCCAACGATGACTAAATCCCCATTGACTTCAGTAGAGCCAGGATTGCAACCACTGGCTAAATCCCCATTTAGTCTTAAAGGAAGAGCGGGGGGGGGGGGGGGGGG
>QEPC01014492.1:435373-469668 GCA_003113815.1 Sphenodon punctatus
GGGTTTTGAGGAGGGACTTGAAGGTACGAAGGGAGGAGGCAAGGCAGATGTGGGCAGGAAGGGAGTTCCAGACGTGCAGGGCAGTGAGGGAGAAGGGACGAAGGTGGTTGGGGGAGCAGGGGAGGCGTGGGAGGGTGAGGGAGGGGATGGAGGAGGAGCGGAGTGCTCGAACAGGGGTTCGGAGGGAGATGAGGGCAGAGAGGTAGGGGGGAGCAAGGTTGTGAAGGGCTTTGCAGGTGAAGATGAGGAGCTTGAGTTGTGGAGAATACCCTCAGGAAGGGGGAGCCTGTGGAGAGAGGAGAGGGCGGAGAGGCTGCACATGGTCAAAGCGACGGGCTAGGTGGATGATCCTGGCAGCAGAGTTTTGAACAGAGATGAGGGAAGAAAGGTGAGAGCGGGGAAGGCCAGCGAGGAGGAGGTTTCAATAGTCGAGGCGTGAGATGACTCTTCCCAGAGGGAAGAGGGTTCCTCTCCCAGCTGGACAGAGTAGGAACGAATCGAGCAGCAATTTGACCACAAGGGCCCTGACGGAAATGGTAGATTCGTCTGAGGCGTATTGCCGTTCCAGCTTGGGGTTTTTTTTGTGTAACAGTTCAGCTACGTCTTTCTGCTTTGGTTTACCTTCAGGAGTCGAGAGAGAGAAGTGGTGGTTGCCATGTTGGTCCCAAAGGTATGGATGGAGAGAAAGTGGTTCCAATGATTACCCTTGTCGGACCAACTTCCGTTGGTGACAGTTCTCGGTGACTCGAAAGCTTGCATACTCTCCGCCACAGAAGTTAGTCCCCCAGAAAGATAGCCTCTGAGCTACTCTCTCGGTTTACCCCCGCATGCTCAAGGACTGGCCCGTTGGTGCATGGTGGTCATTCAGACCTCCCTCCGCTTTACAGGCAATGTATGGTTGCCTGTCTTGAGCACTGCACTGGGGACCTCTGGATATGATAATGTTTCCCTGTAAAGCCAGTGTAGCCTAGTGAATAAGGTTGCTGGACTTGGCCCTGAGAGACCAGGGTTCAATTCTTATATTCGCTGTGAACTCACTGGGTGGCCAAGTCATTGTCTCTTTGCCTCAGTTCCTCACCTGTAAAATGGAAATAATATCACTTTACCTCACAGGACAGTCATGAGGATGAACTAGATAAGTACTGTAAAGGACTTTGAATGCTAAAAGTACTATAGACATGATTTAATAATAGAAGTAAAGTTTGAACTACACCGGTTCCTGTAACTGTTTTAATAACAGGCACACGTATTCAATCTTGAACAGGTTTAGAGCCCTGTTCACATGCTGGTGGTAGAGACTGTCATGAGGACACCTTGTGGGGATCTCTCTTGCATTCGCACATTATGTGGATGGTGAGGGGTGTGGTGCTCATAACCACTTGCTGGCCTGCGTGGTAATGGACAGGAATGACCTCTTGGGGTAAGGCAACGTAACATGAGCTGCTGTTGTGCAGGAGCAACGTGTGGGAGCTAGCCTCATGCTTGTGAGCGTTCACACGCTTCAGGGGAATGAGAACCTTCTGTTCTTACACGGGTGTGTCAGAGAAAGGGACAAAATGGGATTGTCGTGATTGTCAGGACTGAAAGACTTCTTCGTGAGGACCAGCGAGGTCGAGAGAGAGAAAGGGCGGTCCCACCTGTAAGAGATGGAGACGAAGTAGCTTAGGTGACTTCTCTTATTGAACCAACTGTAGATGGTGAGAGTGTTCAAGCTTTTAGGCCACCCAGGGCCTTCCCTCTGGCCTGTAAAAAATCAGAACTGTAGACTGAGCAAATGCAAGACAGGCATGGTTGGAAGGAGGCCGGGGTTCGGGTGGGGTGGGCAGATGGGACTTCGGTGGGGGCTGTAGGTGTCACCCTTGATCTCCTCCATTTTAGAACAAGGCCGGGGAAGCTCAGGCCTGGGGCCAAATGCGGCCCTTGGCAAGTGTTTATGTGGCCCCTTTCCACTGTCAGGAGCTGGACCTTGGATCCATTCTCTACCCCCAAACGCTGAAAAACTGAGGTCATGATAATGGAGCAGAGAGGAGGGCGTGCACATGAGGGTAAAGGACAGACCCATGATCTGGGCCCTCCTTTTCTTGAATAAACCCCATTAAGCACCCCCGCATCCAACCTCTGTGTGGCCCTCGGAGCTCATACTAATATACAGTGTGGCCCCCAGGACAGAAAGGTTCCCCACCAAGAACATGAGCAGTGCCATACTGAGTCAGACCAACAGCCCAACAAGCCCAGCATCCTGTCTCCGACAGTAGCCAATCTTGGTCACTTGGAAGAAACGCCCCAACAGGGCGATCCATTCCGTTGTTCACTCCCAGCTCCCTGCAGTAAGAGGTTCCTCAAAACCTACCTGGCTAATCGCTGCTCGTGTTCAATTAACTCCGTGCTTTCTCCTTCTCCTCTTTGCTACCCAAACCCCAAATTTTGTGATGTCACCTGAATGAAACAGGAGCTCTGTTCACGGCTGCGAATGTCTTTCAGGAAATGGATCCTTGCTGATCTCTCAGTAGCTAGTGCTTGGAACGTGGCTTAAAATCAAGAGATCTAGTTGGGGTTGGGGGAGGAAGAGCCTGTGGGATTAAATTTAAGAGGGCCCTTGGAAATGAGAGGGGATGGCTGACATTGGTAATGCGAGTATTCAAAATCCTATAACAGCCTGTCCTTCCGCCTCTTTAGCTATTGATTCTCTCTTGCAGACGACTCAAGAGCCAGTGGGGTGTAGTGGATAAGGTGCTAGACTTGGACTTGGGAGACCAAGGTTTGAATCTCCACCCCCTCCCTCCACCCCTAGCCGGTGAATTCACTGGGTGGTGGCCTTGGGCAAGTCACAACCTCTCCGCCTCAGCTTCCCATCTGTAAAATGGGCATGTATGTCTGTCTCTCCCTGTTTTCCCCTCATCCTTGTCCATCTCGGATTGTAAGCTCCCTGGGGCAGGGACCTGTCTCTGACAATCTGTGACTGTAAAGTGCTGCGTACGCCTATAGAAAGGATTAATAGTAGGAATGATTTGTAGTCATGCAGGGGTGTGGACCAAAAACTGACCCAGACCTGTTTTTTATTTGGCCCCTATCCAGTCACTGGATCTTGCCTGCGGACTCAGCCCCTAACCTCAAACACTAAGGCCACTTTCAGACTTGACACACACACCCCTGATATTTGGGCTGGGGGGGGGGGGGAATGCGCAACCCAAAAATGCACAGGGATTGGCTGGTCTGAAACACCACCACCCCCCAAGCGTGGTTTTGCTGAGCAGGAAATTGGGCTCTGCACCCCGCGTGACTTTGCCGACAAAGCCATGCGGTGGGTGGGGGAGCTTTCAGACCGGCTGATTCCCACACACATTCGGGCTGCGCATTTCCCCCCTGCAGTTCAAATATGCACGGGGTGTGTGTGTGTCTGAAAGTGGCCTTAGAGTGAGCTCGGGAGGAAAAGAGTTGATGAGGGTATGCCCTGAAGGAGAGGGGATGAACCCTTCCTCCAGCCTGAGCAACCACCTTAAACACCTCTAACCCTGAACTCTCATCTAGCCCAGGGGAGGGGAAAGCTTCCCCGTCCCTGCTTTAGAAGGTGCAGTTTGACCCTCTGGTGTGGTTTCACCAAGGCACGTTGTGGTCGATGATGAGTTCTTGTGTTCAAAATTTTTTTTTGCCCCAACTTCATTGTGTGCAAATGTTAACGTGGACAGGAAAATGCAGCGGGGGGAAATTGGCCACACTGATGCAGTCCGTCCGTATTGCCCCAGCGGGCCAGGTAGGGAGCTTGGTTCGCCAGCCTCCCCTTCCTTGTTTTGGAGTGGACTGTCTCTGGTCGCAGCTACAGAAGCCAGGAAGAAAGGGAAGCAGTTAGCAGGCTGTGTGCGAGGCAGGCTTGCGTGGGCTCACTAGGGACAGAGCCTTGCTGATTAGCCCAGGTCATGAGAGGGGAAGTCGGTCAGCCACTAGCAAGGGCTCTTCCTCTCTCTCGTACACAGAGACAGCCAGTTTTCCCCGGGGGGACTTGGGCAAATGAAGAGGCCCGCATCGACCGCGGCACGCTAAAGTCCAGAAAGTTAGCTCTCCAGTCCGAATAGAACTTGGGATTCTTCCTCTACGGAGCGCTGCTTCCCTCCTTTGCTTGCTTTCGAAAGTGAATTTGGTGCTGGCGGGTGGGCACTAGAGTGACGGTCCTGGAAACCGAAGTGAGGACACTCTGAGACGTGCCCCTGCAATGTCGAGTCTCCTAGTCCTACGCTATTCCTGCCAGACCTTGGTTTCTGCTGAGAGTGCTGCCAACCATATTTCCCACCTACCCTGGGAATACAAGACCTGTTGATACAGACCTAGATGCTTCTTTATGCTGATGGAAGGATTAGGATTCCTTGGGCTTGGGAGAACTGGCTTCATTTCCTTTCTCCGTCAGAGACGTTTTGGGTGACTTTGGCCAAGTCCCACATAATAGATTTTTTTTTTCAAAGGCGAGATTGACCTGCTAGACCACCCGACTCCTCTTGACTTTAAGTGAGAACTGCCACAGGAGAGTCAAACAGACCAGTGACCCATCTAGCCCAGTGTCCTGTCTCCAGCGGCGGCCAGCACTTCATGGAAAGTGCAGAAAGACAAAGCGTGTGGAGCGTGATCCATTCCTCGTTCGAGCAGTCTGCTTTCCTCCCCCCTGACTAGAGCTGGAATGGGTAGCCTCAGAAATGGGTATCGCCGTCGAATTTGCGGTTCCTAGTTTGGCTTGAAAATTTGGGATGCTTTTCGATACCCGAAACGGTGTCCAATCGGGTACCTGAATTGCCAAAACACCATTTTTCGTCCTAATCTTTTTTTCACTTCAGATCCTAGATTTTGGAAAGTTCTTTGAGCATTTTGGGGAGGGGGTTTCCAAGGAATTTCAGGTACTGTGAAAACCCAGAGAACTTAAATCTCAGTGTTTCAGGAGCTCTGAACAGTATTTGGGTGCTGATCCAGATACCTGAAACGGTGCCCAAAATGTGGGCATTTCAGCGGGTACAAAACCGGGTGGGTACCCATTCAGCTCTGCCCCTGACCAATCTGGCTAATAATCATTGATGGAGATAAATCCAGTAAGCTTACTAATGGGAGTTGAGCATCTAAATGGCTTTCCCCCCTCACCTCAAACTCTGCCTGTCTTTTATAAAGAGGGGTGTGTGTGTGTGTGTGTGTGTGTGTGTGTGTGTGTGTGTTAGTTAATATCTGGGCCTTAAAATTTGTGCCCCCCGCCCCACACACACACACGCCACCAACGTCCCTCAAGAGAACAGGCTTCTTGTACTTCATGTCGTGCAGGCCTGTCAGCATTGACCTAAGCCAAATTCAAGCGGGTGACCCTAAAGGTCAAAGGCCTCCGTCTCCCTTTCGCTATTAAACTCTTGGGCTGTTTTGTTCCTCTGTCAAAAAAAGAAAGTTCAAAGTTTGGTTAGAGAGACTGAGCCGCAACACTTGTATAGCTTGTTCTGCTGATAAAATGCTGTTGAACCAAGCGGAGCGGGCTCTGTTCCCCGGCCTATCAGCATTGGCATGACTGCCACTTCCTTCCCTTTCTCAAGGCTAAAATCTTGCTTGCTTTTTCTAGTGCCTTTCAGAGGGCTCTCTTACTTGCGTTCAAGCAAAAAGCTGTGTGGAACGACTGGCTTGTTTTGCAGGCGTGGGAACACAATAATGCCGTGTGTAAAGTGTGGTGTGGAACGAGAGAGCGGGAGGGCGCCTCTCTCTTTAGATATTGGGAAGATACTCGGGTACAAGGAAATAACAGGATCCCAAGTTGGTGTCTTGAAGAGATTTCTCCATGACCACATGCTGGCCAAACGGTGATCTTTTGTAAGCTTATTTGCAAAATAAAGCATCCGCTCCATCGCAATTCCTGCAGTCAGCCGGGAGCATTCCCTTGCAAGTACCACCGGCCCGTCAAGTTCATACTGTCAGAGCACACCGAGAAGCGTTCTTGGCAGCTGCCCGTTGCTATAGCACTCCCTTCCCTTGGAGGTTTGTCAAAAGTCAAAGCTGGAACGTTTTCTGGAATCATTCTAAGACCTTTCTATCTGTCCAAACGTTTGGCAGGTGGGGATAGGGGCAGGAGGGTTCCTAAGGGATTTTTATGTATTTTATTTTTAATATGTTCTTTTATTTGCTCTTACCCACTCTGAGCCTTTGAGGAAAGGCAGGATACAAATTTAAATTCCCGTTTTGTTTCCTTGTAGGGGAGGGCAGCCTGAGCCTTCTTGGTCAAAATCAAGAGGAGTGGGATGTGCAGAAATAGGAACCATAATCGGGGGAAGTGAGATTCAAACTCATGACTCCTGAGCTCATCCCCAGCTCAGGGAATGTCCCTTGCCACCCCCCAGACTACTGTGGTAGGTGTGCTGTCCCCTACCCCTCACAGTATTACTCTACTACCCACTGGTGGCCATCTTCTCTTCCTCACTGGTAGACTCTGTTCCTCTCTCTGGGAGATGAGGCAGAGGGCTTAGGTAGACGTAGAGGCAAGAACCCCTAAGTTTGGGGGGGGCTGTCCCCCCTCTCCCCCCCACCGCTTATTTCCTCCCCACACTCCCCGGTCTGTGCTCAAATGTGCTGTCACTGTATTGAGGCCGTTATGGCGCTTTCTGGCCAGAGTGTTTCAACCCAGGAGAGACTTGCACCCGCAGTAGCGGCTGGTGGCGGTTGGCCTCGAGGTGGATGAAATGGCGCTATACTGAAGAAACGTGGATTCGATTCCTGGCCCTGCCACAGACTCCTTGCCTAGCCTTGGGCAGCTCAAGCCGTATCTCAGTGTCTCGGCTTCTCTGTCTGGAACACGGGGAAGGCCCTTCTCTCCCTCCCGTGGGACTTTGTCATCTGGCCGTCCCCATGGCAACGCGAGCCGCTCACCGGCTTCTTGTTAGAAAGCAAACGGCGAGAGACGCGCGTGGGAAGAGGTGGTTAGGCCGGGTGAGACGTTTGGTTTGCCATGTTATTTATGGATTTGTGTGAAACCAAACGCAGAAAGCTGATGAGGTGCTGCGCGTTGCGCTGCCGCGCAGAGCTAGTACAGCCGGGACGTTGAACACGGTCCGCCGTGGACCGCAACACCTCTCGGCCGTGGCAAACCTACAGAAAAGGAGGCAGTACAAGGCAAGGGTGCGTATGGTGTGGACCACGTCCCTGTGGCGTGCATAGCTCCCACCACCACCCCCTAAAACCTCCTTGTGTCCTGCAGTTTGCCGTAGGGTGGGAGGGCTTGGGGTGTCTGGGCTTGGGCGGTGGTAGCATATGTCTGTCCACCCCTGATGTAGAGCCTTCCCAGGAATGAGAGAATAATTCCTTCACATCTTACAATATGGGGTACTTCAACTTTAACCTCTGGCAGGGTATTAACCCTACGTTATTTCTGAGCGTGTGAATGCTGAGAGGAAGGTTAGCTACCACACACTCCCTCTCTGTTGAACGATTGCCCCTTAGGCTGAGTTGGTATGGGGCAACTTGCCTTGAGAGCCAGCGTAGTCTAGTGGATAAGGTTTTGGGATATGGATCCAGGAGGCCATGGTTCAAATCCCACTTTAGCCATGAACTTGCGATGCGGCCTGGGGCAAATTACTATCTGAGCTGCAGTTTTCCCATCTGTAAAATGGGAATAATAATGACTTAATCTAATCAAGGTTCTTGTGAGGGTGAACTAGATAAAAGATTGTCGAGTACTTTAGCACTTTCAGTGCTCATAAATATTAATAATTATTATGCTTCAGTAACTACCTCTCTGAAGGTAAGTTACCTCTTGCTGAAGCATCGGGTAAACACTACCTTACTGTGGGGTAAGGGACCCCTTATTGTTAACATGGGAACACGGTTGCAGCGAATAACTTTGCTGACCAAGTTTTAACTTCTCTTTCTAGGAATCTAGGATCTGCCAGAGGGAGTCAGACCAATCCTGTCTCCTCTCTCTGGCAAGATCTGGTAACAGGTAGGTCTGTAGCTAGTGCAAGAAACCCATAGCGAGCAGTTATGGGGTGAGCTGCCTCCAAAGATGGTTTTCCCCTGACCCCAGTGGTTACAGGCTGCTTTATGCAAGGAGCGGGTGGGTTGGAATTTAAAAGTTTGGATCACTTCCAGTCCCTCATTTGATTTCTTTTTCTTTAATGTTATAGACTATTACCCCTATAAAAGTTGGGTCCTCTCCACCCCACCCACCCCCCTTTAGTCTTGCTCAGCAGGTGGTTTCAATGCTATCTTGTGGCAATGAGTTCCCAAGTTTTTGTAGAAAAGAGTTGGCAATTTGAGCTGCAGCTCATTAGTTTTAATTGTAGGGCTGGCGGTCTGGGTCCTGCCAGCATTTGTTTTCTGTTTCCAGGTTGGAAAAAAATAACTTGAACCCATGTGTCTTTCTGGGGTAAATGTTTGCACAGATGCTCAGAGTGGACTCCCGCAGCCCGTTCTTTCATATTTGTTTAAAATTGCTAAACTCTTCACAGAATGCAAGCACAAGGGGATAGAGGGGGATTCTGGTGAGGAACAGTGAGCTGGGAATTGGTATTGGGGTAGGCAGTTCGGATTCGGATGAGTCCATAATGGCTCGTCACGCGCTGTTACGGATTAATCCGAACTGAACCGCAACAGCGGGCAACATTTCCATTGCAGTTTGGTATTAAATGTACCAATTTTTTTTTTAAAAAAACCTTGTTTTTTGGCCACCAGACCATTCTGCGCATGCGAACCCGTTTACAACATTGCCGCCGCCGCCGCCGTTTTCTAAACAGGTCCACATGCGCAGAAGGAGTATTTTGGGAAAGGGACAGCCAGCCGGTCTCTACATGCGCAGCCAGTCTGCACGTGCATGGTGGCTGTTTTGCAGGATGCCCTTTTCCAAAATGGCAGTGAAGCTGCCGCCACCATTTTCAAAAAGGGCGTGGATGCGCAGAATGGTCCGGTGGCCATTTACGCATACTCAATCGTTTTAAGCTGGGGTGGTTTGTTTTTTTGTTTTTTTAGTTTTTTATTATTTTATATTTTAAAATTTATTTAAATATGGATCTGTAGTCCGAATCCGTACTTAAATCTGTAAACTGCAGATCCGAATCCGCAATTTAAACTGAATGCCCGCCTCGTAAGGTAAAGGCCAAAGAACAATACACTTCATGTTTAAAACTGATCCCATGTTTATGGATAAGTCTGGGTTAGACTACCTGAAAAAATTGGGATGCCCATTGAATTTCTGGTGCCTGAATTGAATCCAGAATTTTGGGTACTTTTGGTACCCAAACCGTTTTTTGATCAGGTAACTAAAATACCAGCACCCATTATCCCAAATTACTGACAACTGGTATGTGGGTAGCGCTACCCAAAACAGTACCCAAAAATGCAGGTATTATCCACAGGTACTAAAAATCAGGTCCCTGTTTCAGCTATGGTACGGGCCTGCGTGTAGGTTCGTAAGTGGCTATTAGTCAATTCAGTCGTGGGACGGTTCCTTGGTGTGAATAGCAGGAAACGTGGCTCACTCTCCTGGGATCTGTTCTGCACTCCCTGAAGCTGCCAATGTCGGAGACAGGATGCTGGGCTGGATGGACCATTGGCCTGACCCAGTACGGCATTTTTGTCTTTATGTTCTAATGTTTCTTCCTGAGCATAGAGAGCTTTTTTCCCCCTGCTTTTTACTCCAAAACCATTATCTTGTCTTTTTTCCCCCTTAGGATAGGGACCTGGAGGGCGGTCCTTGCACAGTGATCAGAGTACGGGTCTGGGATGCAGCACATCCCGATTCAGTCCCCTGCTGTGGCCAGGCCACACACAGACTCCTTTTGTAACCTTGGGCAAGTAAGAGGCACTAAGGGATTCAATAGGGTTTCTCCAGAGTGGATGCTTTAAGGATGGCAGCCTTAGTCTCTTTGTACCTCAGTTTCCCAGCTGTAAAACCGGGAAAAACAGCTCATTTCATCCCACCTCCCCAGGATGTTCTGAGGATAATGTTTAAAGGCGATCAAAAAAGAAGTCAACCTTTGGAATGGATTTGAGTTTTGTGTGATCGAGGAGGGATAATGGTGGGGTGTTTGCATATTGTTTTATTTTTTAAAGATGTATTTTTAAAAGCTGTATTGTCTTAGTGATAGGGGAGGCTTTTAAAACCTGTTTCTGGAAAAGCCTTTCCATCCTAGACGCGGCCGTTGTTTATTTTTTTTTAAAGAGATGCTTTAAACATGAATGATCTTTCCCCGGATATTCATAAAAGTTTCCTAAACTGCTCTTCTGTCTTATTCAGACTGAACGTGTCTAGAATTTCCACGGAAATCTTTACAGATGGAGAGGAGGGAATGCTGACAAATAGCTAGTAGCACTTGGACTATAGAAGAACCTAAGGAGGGCCCTACTGGGTCAGACCGATCGTCCGTCCAGCCCAGCGTTCTGTCTCTTGACTGTGGCCGCCCTCGCTTGCTTTAGAGCGGTGGTCGGGAACCTTTTCTGGCTTGGGGTGCGGGGGGGCACGTTGAATATTAATGTGAGCTCCGAGGGCCACATAGCGGGTTTATTCAAGAAAAGGAGGGCCCAAATCATGGATCTGTGCTGTGGATCTGTCCCCTACTGTTGTGTGCCTGCCCTCCTCTCTGCCCCATTATCCTGAGCTCAGTTTTTCAGTGCTTGGGGGTAGAGAATGGATCTAAGGGCCAGATCCAGGCACTGGGAAGGGGCCATCTAAAAACTTGCCAAGGGCCGCATTTGGCCCCCGGTCCTGAGGTTCCCTACCCCTGCTTTAGAGGAGTGCACGACAGGTCGTAACGAGAGGTGATACCAGCAGCTAAATTGTGCAGTGACTTTTCTTTCTTTCTTTCTTTTCCTCACTGAGAACTCAGCAAAGATTTACCAGTGCTCAGCTCGCCCCCAAACAAACCGAGCGCTGGGATTTTGACAAGATTTCTCACTTTTGCTAGATTTTGTTTCACCCCTCATCATAACGGAGTGATCTGTTTCCTCCCAGCACCCGACAGTGAGAAGCTATATCCCCCTCCTGACTCGACTTAGCCATTATGGCGCTATCCTCTAAGAACGTATCCAATCCTTCTTTTTTACAACTCAGTTACATTGAATTGCCCTTATTAACAACATCCTCCAGCAACAAGTTCCAAAAGTGATACTTGCTATAAATCAGCAGCTTCTGCCCTACGATTCCAGACCTTTAATAGGACGGAGGAAGCAATAGAGAAGATTTATCTGTATAAGGCTTTGCAATAGTACCTGGGCAACTCTCGTTAATATACTTTTCCTTGCAACACGGTGTCCTCTGAGAGACTGGCTCGCCCAAGGTCGCGCACAGAGGACGTCTTTAGACATAACAAAGATGGGGTGTCAGACCCCCTAAGCATGTGTTTGGCCGCTGTGTGTAAGCACCATAACAACCCCAGTGCCAATTTGGCCCCCTGCTGAATATCCCATGCATCACAAGGACAATTTGCATGCTTTGGCTGAATATGTGGCCAACGTCGTATCTAATGATATCGCATGGCATGTTAGCAGGTACAACACGGGGAATGAGGCAGCAGCGCTTGCGTGCTGAGATCGGGGGGCGAGCGATACACCGGTTTGCCCCAAGGTGGGCTGTGTGTCTAAGCAGCGCCACATGGTGAACGCAGGGTCAAACCAGTGTTCGTATCAAGGTCAAAACACACATCCAGATACCCATTGACATTATGGCTAAAGACACCTGTTGTCGAGGTGGGAATTGAACCCAGGTCTCTAACCACTGCACTGTTCTCCCTTTTTGCCTTGTTGGCTCAAGTCTGTGCATGGGGAGCTAGAAGGGTGGCTATTGTGGGGTCGGCAGGAGTGCCTGCTGAGGTCGCTGGGGAGCAGCTGACAGCCTCCCGACAAAGGAGGCACTTGGATGATTTCCGACTGCCTGAGCAGGGGGCAGGAAAGGCCATCTGGTTGGCTTGGGGTGCCTTGCACTGGATGTTCCTTAAGCCTTGGGCAGACTGTTCCAATTTCCCTTTATCCTGGCTTGGATGAAAGCGAAAGACTTCTAATGAGTCTCATCCCCTGAAATGAAGCTATTAGGCCAGAGGCTTTGGTCGAATCCTGATCTCCTCTTTACACCCGTGCGTTCCCACCGGCGGAGAGGAGAAGCAGGCGGGTGTAAGCTCAAGGCAAGTCTTGTCACGCTGTATTTATTTGCTGCTGATACAGCAAGGACTGAAACGGGAGGGGGGAGAGAGGAGACGATGCCTTTCTCTCGGCATTCCATGCATTCCCGGAGGCAGATCTGATAAGGACTGCGGGGAAAACCTCTGGGATGGATAACTCGCAGCCCAGTCCTGCTGCAGTCAAGTTAGGGGGGGGTCCTCCCGGGGAGTCAAGTTAGGGTCATTCACATGGAGCTGGTTATCCCCCCCCTGTCAGCGAGGGATTTGGAGTCTGGATTCCTTCAGGAACCCCAGGGTTTTGGAAAGGCAGCCTTGGAGCAGTAATAGGCAGTAAAACCAAACCATGCCCAGACCTGTTGATTCCGGTTCAACCATGTTTTTGGGAATGCAGCCGTGTTAGCAATACCTCGCCCGTCCCTCGTGCGCCGCCGCTGACCTCTTGTGGGGAAGCCGCGCCGCTGGCGCGAAGGGTGATGGGGCGCTTGACATTTGCTTGTTCGGAGTTGCAAAGACCGCCCGCCGTTGCCTCAAGCTTGTCCACTCGGAGTTGCCCTCTTCCTTCTGACACCACCACTGATTTTTGTGGCCGTCACGTTGGTGTCCTAAGAGTACGGATTTCAGTTGAGGAACCGGTGGTTGCAAGCCATGGCTTTGAAGGGCACGTTCTATGCAACACAGAGCGATGGCGTGTTCTCCTAGACCCGGTGCATCAACGGAATGCAAGAGGCATTACCATCTTCTCTCTCCTACTATATTATTGCTCCCCCTATATTTCCTCCGGCTGCCTCTTCATTTAGGGCTAAGAATCTGAGGTTCCCCATCCCTGCGATATCATAATTGGTTACTACTAATAATAAATGTTGACATCACCTCACCACCAGCTGGAGTTCGGAGGACTGTACAACATAAAAAATATAACCTAAAATCAATTTCAAATATAGATCTCTATAAAAAAAAATAACATTTTAAAAAGGAAAGGATGGCAGGGATCGTCAACCCGCACCAAGGGGAGCCAGCAGTGGATCCTAGAAGCACCTGGAAAATAAATAAGTCTTTGGGTGCTTTTATAAAAGTGAAAAGGAAGGAACTAAGATGGGCATCTGGAGGGAGCATGTTCCACACTGAGGGGCCCGCCGGCTTGAGATACAGTGGCGGATCCCCAAACAACAGCTGGTTTCTGAGCACAGAGAACCTTTGGGCGTGATGGCGGGATCCCCAAACAGCGAGTGGTTTCTGAACTCCAAAACCCACAAAAGTATCTAGGAGCCGGTCTCAAATCTAGCCAGGACTGATACCGTTCAGGGTCCTGACAAGCAGCAGAGCAATCTTAAATTTGAATCCGTCGCTTTCCAGGCCGCCAACGCAGAGAGTACAGGATGGGCGTAATCTGAATTGAATACCCCTTGAATACCTGCCTGACCTCCCACCGCCATTGAAGTGGCCACATCCCTGCAAGGCGCTGAGTTGGTTTCTGCTGCTGCAGGCGAATTCTTGGAAAGGGAGCTCAAGTTTACGGTTTAATTCATTTGTAAGGAGATGCTTAAGCAAATACTTATTGGCTGCAAGGCGCCTTTTAGAAAGCCCCATAGGTGCCCATCCGTCACGGTGTTGTTAACCCTCGATTAATAGGTTCTTTAGCAATTGATACTTGTCTTATTAAATCTTCAGAGCTAGGATGGTTCTTGAACGGGCTATTTTTATCCTGCTTGCTAATGAACTCCATAGCTGCAGGAGATTAGCGGCTAAGGAATAGGGAATGCAGCGGCCACTTCTCCACTGAATCCTTGTACTGCAGTCCGTGGGCTGATGGAGCATTCAGGGAGCCGCAGCTCTTACTGGATTGTATCGGGCTGGGTGTGGCGGGAAACTGTGAGCCCGCTGGGACCAGGCTGGGAGTATAAAAGGCTCAATAAGGATGCTCGTGGAGAAGGCTCCAGGCCAAAGGGGCTACTGAGGCTGGATGTGGTAAGTGGCCTTGGGCCAGTCACTTGCTCTCGGCCTCAGTTATCCATCTGTAAAATGGGAATGTATATATCCTTGTCTCTCCTTTTTTTTATGTTCCCCTCCTCGTCTGTCCTAGATTGTAGGCCCCTTGGGGCAGGAAGCTGTCTCCAATGACAAGCGCGTTGCTGGTGCTAGTACTCCATAATCTCGGGGCCAGCTGGCAGGAGCCAGGGATAGCTGGAAGCCAAGAGAGAAAGAGAGAGGTGTCTGCAGGGGAAGATCCAGATGCTGACAGGCAAAGGAACGGATGTGCTGCACTGTGCATTGTTTGGGACTGTAAATCCCTCAGACCCTGGGGGCAAATGCTGCCTGTGGCTAGGTTTTTATTTGGCCCTTTCCCCATTTTTGGATCTTGTCCTTCGATCCGCCTCCTACCAACAGACTGAAAGAAACAGCTCGGGGGAAGGGAGCCAAAGTGACTTTCAAAGTGACCCTCGGAAGGGAAAAGGTTCCCCCATCCCTAAAAGAGTACTTGGGCAAAGCTAACCTCGGTGGAATGTGTGATTTGGGGGGCCAGATCCTGCAAAAACGTAAATCAGGCAGCCCAGAAGTTACACGGATCCTTGGACAGGACCTTGAGGAACCTTTTTAATCCAATCTCCTCCCCTGAGACATCGCTCCTCTCCATCCATGGAAGAATAGAGCCTGTACTACAAGATGCCGCATGCAGAGATCAGAACTGATCAGGGCATGCTAGTGCCTGGAATGACGGCACAAAGGGGAGGCGAAAAATCCTGCCAATCTAATCTGGGGGGAAATCCTTTCCTGACCCCCACGTATAACTGATCTATATGATCCCCGTGGACACACCCAAATATGGATTCGTTTGTCCCACAACGTGTATGCGGGACCCACCTGTCACGCACTGAACGTGCAATTCTTTGTCCTAACCTGGCACCCATCCGCTGTCCCATCTCTGGTTATAGCCATCTTTTTAATGCTTTGTGGGAAGAAAACCCCCCCGCCAAAATATGCTTTTTTGGGGTGAGGGGAGGGGAAATCCTTCCTGTAACACCAAATTAGAAAACCATCCTGAGTTTCCTTTTATAAATGTATTTATCCAGGTTGTTACCGGGTTCTTTTCCCTCGCCACTGACCTCGGAAGCTTATTCCAGAATTTGGGGGAATTAATAACAGGAGACATTTCTTGGCGTGCCTTGCGACTTGCGCCCCAGATGAGCTCAGCAAAACTTCATCAGCCATCGCAGTGTTTGGGGTGTCTTTTCGGAGGGATCCTTTTAGCATATCCCAATGCATCTGGGAATCCTCTGCCATTAAAAAGCACACGTCCCGTGCATTTGCCTTGAATAATTGGCTGCCGAGGAAACCTGACTTTCCCTCCCCCCAAGAGGCAGGTAAACTGTGCAACACTGAGAGATTTCTGCAGCATGGAACTTGTAGCTAAGATGGGATCTTTGGGTTTGGACTGGAAGTTCTGTACGTTGACTCCTCGTTCAATTGATACTGGCTGGGTCAGAGACCAGGATTTCCCTACAGTCTGACAGCCCCACTGGGGCTAAAAAGAGCTCAGATGCTTGGTTTTTATATACAACCCTTTATGGCCATAGGGCAGTGGTTCCCAAACTATCTTGTGGCTGTGTACCCCTTTTCGAATTTCATGCTCAGCCTAGTACCCCACCTACTTTGCATAAATTTACACAAGCACAGCCCCCCAATTTGCATAATTTGCATACAATGTAAACTTTGAAACTACAAATGTTGAGCCATTAAAAAGTGAAAGCATGCTCACAATAATAATGGGTACAATACTAATGGGTACAAAATTGTGAACTCGCCGTTTTGTGGTCAGTATTATTATTATTATTATTAGCATTATTATTATTTATTATTAGCATTAGCATTTGTATAGCGCCAGCTGTGTACCTGGTGCTTTACAGAGCAATAAGATAGACGTGGTCCCTGGCTACGGCTTACAATCTAATAGACACGGAGTGGGGAGACAAGGAGAGGGGACATAGGGAGAGACAAGGGATAAATAACATTCAGGCGGATGTGAAGTCTCAGGTGCACGTGCTTGGCTTGGTCGCGGTTAGGCAGGAGTCTGCGGGGTGGGCAGACAGCAAATATTGAAGGAATGTTCTAACAGGCATCGGGAAAGGCTGCAAGGAAGAGGTGGGTTTGGGGGAGGGATTTGAAGGTGTGGAGGGAGGGGGCAAGGCGGATGTGGGCAGGGAGGGAGTTCCAGGCACGGGGGACAGCAAGGGAGAAGGGGCAAAGGCGGTTAGGGGAGCAGGGGAGACGAGGGAGAGCGAGGGAAGGGGTAGAGAAGGAGCGGAGAGTGCATGCAGGAGTGTGGAAGGAGACTAGGGCTGAGAGGTAAGGGGGAGCCAGGTTGTGAAGGGATTTGTAAGTGAATACCAGGCGTTTGTGAAGGATGCGTTGGGGAAGGGCGAACCGGTGAAATGAGGAGAGGAGAGGCTGCACGTGGTCAAAGCGACGGGCTGAGCGGAAGACCCTAGCAGTGGAGTTTTGGATGGAGATAAGGGGGGACAGGTGAAAGCTGGGGAGGCCAGCAAGGAGGAAGTTGCAGTAGTCAAGGTGAGAGATGACCATGGTGTGAACAAGGGTTTTGGCTGAGGAGACAGAGAGAAAGGGGTGAATCCAAGCATTGTTATGGAGGGCAAAGCGACAGGACTTGGCAACAGAGTTAATGTTAGGTTTAAAGGAAAGGTGAGTGTCGAAGACGAAGCCCAAGCTACGGGCTTGGGGAACGGGATGGATGGTGACCCCATCGATAAGGATGGACAGAGAAGAGGGAGATGAAGGGTAGGGAGGAAAGATAAGGAGTTCGGTCTTAGCCATGTTAAGTTTGAGCTGACGTTGGGACATCCAGGTGGAGATATCAGAGAGACAGTTGATGAGGTGAGCTTGGACAGAAGGGGAGAGAGCGGGGGTGGATAGAGGTGAGTGTCGTCAGCATAGAGGTGATATTGGAAGCCGTGGGAGGCAGTGAGTTTGCCAAGGGACAGCGTGTAGCTAGAGAAGAGGAGAGGGCCCAGGACAGAACCTTGGGGAACCCCAACCGAGAGGGTCAGCTTGTTTCAGGGTACAAAGTATGTGAAGGTTTGGTTGAAGTGGTGAGAGTTTTAGTCGTAGGTGTGGAGGGTTTCGAATGAGTCCAAACTGTTGTCTCTGAGATGAGAAACCCAGAGTTGCAACTTCCTGATGAAAGCCTTGATTTTTGTCATGTGCATTGAAAAGCAGTACGTTCTTCCCCCTGCAGTCCTATGTTCACGCCATTCAGGCGTGAAAAAGATATTAGACAAGTAAGCAAGACGGCAAAGCCATGCTTCGGTCTCAAGAGAGCAAGGCTGTAGGTTACCATTTGAGGTATACTCCCCTTCCCCTCTACAGTACTATTCCCACAAAGGTATAGTCTTGAGAAGGTGTTTCACAAGTTGAGCACAAGACTCCTTGCAGCTAGTAACCTTCCTTTCATAATGAAGAAACTCCAAGATGCAATGAATAAAAATGTGCCACTGAATACCAACTGTCTTGCAACAACAAAGTCTCTTGCATCTTTTGAAGACTTAGGCTTCTGTCCTCTCCACTCAACCAAGACTGCTCTCATCAAAATCACCGATGACATCCTTGTAGCCAAGTCTAAGGGTCTCTCTCTGCTTGACCTCACTGCCGCAGAGTTGGACCAATGGTCCATCCTGCCCAGCATCCTGTCTCCGACAGCGGTCAGCCTCGGATGCCTCAGGGGAGGTTACAGTGGAGTAACTCATTTCCTGCCATCCTTCCCCAGTTTCCGACAGTCAAGTGTCTTGTACCCCTAACCAAACCAACTTGTAGCCCTTAATGGACCTGGCTTTCAAAAGTTCATCCAGTTCCTTTTTGAAGCCTGCTAGGCTACCGGCCTGGACAACCTCCTCCGGTAATGAGTTCCACAGTTTTATTGCATGTTGGGTGAAAAAGTATTTCCTTTTATTTGTTTTAAATCTGCTCCCTGTTAATTTCATGGAACGACCCCTTGGTTCTGTTGTTTTTAGAGTTGGCAAATAGCGGCTCCCTATTTACCTGTTCCATACCTTTCGTGATCTTGTAAATTTCTCTCATGTTTCCTCTCAGCTGTCTCTTCTCCAAGAGAACTAGGAGGAGAAACCAGAAATCTCTCAGTGTTGCAGTTTATCTGTCTCTTGGGAACACTTGGTTCTCCTCCTGTCTCTCTAACATCTCCTTCAGAGTGTTGGTACCTCCCCCACGTGACGTCCCTTCTCCTTCTCAGTTGGAGTTCCTCTTCTCCCTCTACATGCTGCCCCTGGGGAAACTCATCCGATCTCATGGTCTCCGCTGTTACCCGTATAACGACAACACTCAGCTCTACCGCCACCCCCACGTTCAGCCTTGCCTCTCCGCTGTTCTCGGACATTCCCACTTGGGTGTTTCTCTTAAGGCTCCTTGAAACAGCTCTTCTACTTCGTGGAAAATTCTGCGGAAATTCATCTTTTTTGATCAGACTCATTTGGGGCCGTTTTGGATAAGGGCGGTGATCGTTCTGCACTTTCACCAAGTGGCTCTGGTGGCCGTTTTGCACATGCACCATTTTGGGTTTTTTAAAAAAAAAAATTGTCTGATTCCAATCAGAATCAGATGACATTGATCCAGTTTTCGATCAGAATGGGCGAATTGTCCCGTTCCAGTAGAAAATGGGAAGTCTGATTTCACCCCTAGTCTCTCTGTCATCTCAAGCTTAACGTGTCCAAGACTAAACTCCTCATCGCACCCCCTCTCTCCCTCGTCTCTTTCAGTCTCTATTGATGGCGTTGCCATCCAGCCTGTCCCTCAGGCACGTAGCCTGGGATTCATCTTTGGGCGTTTTTAAACGAGACGCCATCCACATGGGAAGGCGCTTGCGTGATGGTGGTTCATGGGGAGGCACCCTCCCATGATCCACGTACCGGCCACCTGGTCCCCACACAGTGCACTTCTGAAAAATCCATAGTGCCCCGTGCCGGGACTGGGCGGACGGAGCAGCCATGCTGGGAGCCGCCTGTGTGAAGCGCTCCCCACGCACTCCCATTGGGTGGGCGCCCATTTGTATATTCAGTGGGATCGAACTGGGGAATAGCTTTCTGACTAAATCTCCGTGGGCTCCCTACGCCTGCCTAGAGCCGAAACAGGTACCTTTATTTGGGATGTGTGGGTAATATCCGTATTTTGGGGGTACCATTTTGAAGCAGAAGAAAACAGCTGGGGTTGTTCAATTGATTACCATTTGGAAGACAACGTCCATAGACCCTCAGCTTGGGGAAGATCCTCTCTGGGGAAAAGAGGATTGGAAAAATCGGCCCCTTTTCATAACTGAGTGCCATTTTGTTGGCTGTTAGGACGTTGACTCCCTTTCCCTTCTCGCACCCCGTTGTCCTCATCGTGGGTGGAGGAGATGTTGGTTGGGCGCGGTGGAGGAGATGCTATGTATGTCCCCATTCACTGTGCTGCTCCTACTGACTGCTTTATATTATTATTATTTTATTATTATATCATCATCATCGATAGGGTGGCTCCGAGATGCCCCCGTCTCATCACCACAGGACCCCTTGGTTTACAGAGGGGCTGTGGTGTATGAAGCGGGTAGGCAGGAGACTAGAGCGACGCTGGCGTCGGACTCGCTCTGAATCTGACCAATTTCTCCATAGGACCCATTTGTGGTCCTATGTTGAGGCTGTGAGGACAGCAAAGAAGGAATTATTTGCTGCCCTCATAGCGTCTGTAAAGTCGTGTCCAGCGGAGCTGTCCCAGGTGGTGCGGGGGCTGGTCAGTCCAGCCTCCCTCCGTCTGGACGGGGACTTGTCCCAGGCCCGCTGTGAGGAGTTTGCCACCTACTTTGCAGACAAGATCGCTCAGATTCAGAGTAATTTCAACACCGGGTTGGATACAGTAGGTGAGGAGTGTGAGGTTATGGAGGCACCGTCTGGTCGATCTTTCTGGGAGGAGTTTCAGGAAGTGATGCCGGCCGATGCGGTGGATGTCTTGGGGTCTGTTCGAGCCGCGGGTTGTGAACTAGATGCGTGCCCGTCCTGGTTGGTAAAAGCTTCCAGGGAGACATTGGGGACGGTGCTGGCAAGGGTGGTTAACCTTCGGCAGGGGAGGTTGTCTCCCAGTCTCAAGGAGACTGTGGTGCAGCCCCTGCTGAAGAAGCCTTCGTTGGATGTGGATGCACTCGCCAGTTACCGTCCTGTTTCTAATCTTCCCTTTTTAGGGAAGGTTATTGAACAGGCCGTGGGTCTGGAGCTCCAGGCGCATCTGGACCGTATCGGTTTCCTTGACCTGTTTCAATCTCGGTTCCGCCCCGGCTATGATACTGAGACGGCGATGGTGGCTTTGATAGATGATCTCCGCCGGGAGATGGATGCAGGATGTTCTACATTCTTAATCCTGCTAGATCTCTCGGCTGCTTTTGATACCGTGGACCATGAGCAGCTGCTGAGACGGCTGCGTGACCTGGGGGGTCTGGACGGGACTGTCCTTGGGTGATTCCGCTCATTCTTTTTGGGGAGAAGCCAGTGGGTGATGCTGGGAGCTGAAACATCGAGTCCCCGGGCCTTGACCTGCGGCATTCCGCAGTGTTCGATTCTGTCTCCGCTTTTGTTTAATGTGTATATGCAGCCCCTGGGGGAGGTCGTGAGAGGGTTCGGGGTGCGTTGTCACCAATATGCTGATGATACTCAGCTGTACCTCTCGTTTTCGACTGACCCAGGTCCCGCTGTCTCGTTACTCTCCCAATGTTTGGAGGCTGTGGCGGATTGGATGCGGCAGAGCAGACTGAAGCTCAATCCTGATAAGATGGAGGTGATGGTGGTGGGTAGGGCCTCCGGGAGCGGACCATTCTCATAGGTCCCACACCCTGCCGGGGGTCTGCAGGAGGTAATGGTCCATCCATGACAAGGGCATAGTTGTTATTTCCCCCATTAACGGAGCACCCGCCTCAAGGCCAGTGCAGAACATGAGGTCCAAGTTATGTCTTCTAAGATGTGTCGGGCCGATGACCCTCTAGGACAGGCCCATGGTTGCCATGACGGCCATGAACTCATGCTCGGCTCCCCCGAGCACCGCGTCGGCGTGAATGTTGAAGTCCCCCAGGACTATCGTCCTGGAGGACCGCAACACCACCTCCGACACTGCCTCTGCCAAAGCATGCAGGGAGGCTGCTGTACGGGTAGATGCACGGTATACCAGCAGCACTCCCCAACTTTCCCCTGCCAAATCAAACACAAGGTGGAGATCTTCAATACCTATCATATCCCGCACTGGATACCTCCTCGCTGACCACCCCTCTTTAAAAATCATAGCTACACCGCCCCCCCGTCACTCCAACCGCGGCTGGTGCTGCACGGAATACCCGGCCGGAACAAGATCAGCCAAGATAGGCCCCGATTCATTGTCCAGCCAGGTTTCCGTGATGCACGCGAGATCAGCAGCACAGTCCAGGATCACCTCCTGGACTGTAGTTGCCTTATTCGCCACTGACCTCGCGTTCAACAGCACCAACACCGGGTTAAGGGCCCTCTGACCCTGATCCACCTGCTCAGCCGCTGAGGGAGGGGCAAGAGGGATGTGCACCAGGCACCTAGCCCACATTCCCAGCTCTGCATTCCTATCTCCCCTAGCCCATCACAACCCCAATAGCCGTGCCTACTCCCCCCGGCTGGCCCCCCTCACCGCCATTCCCCTGCCGCTCTGCCAGGAATACGAGGGAGAATCCTCCTCCCCTCCCGGGGGCTCTCTCTCACACACAGAGCCCCCCAACCCCTGACAGGCTATGCCCCCCCTCACAAGGGGGCCCCACCTGCCAGCCCTCAGGGCCCCCCCTGTGCTCTCACCACAAGGGTTTACCCCGACCTCCCTAACCCACCCCATTCCCTGGAACTCCCCCTCTCACCAGGAGTTCCCTTGAGCCATGCCCCCCCATCTCACCGGGGGGGCAAGGCCCATCCCCCTCCAAACCCTTTCCCTCCCCACCCCCCGCACCCTCTGGGATTCCTCCTCTCACAAAGAATCCCCTCCCCGGGACTCCCCCTTCTCACAGGGAGCCCTCCCCAGGGGCCACCTCCCCTCCTCTCACCAGGGGGTTTGGCCCTATCCACCCTAACCCACTCCCCATGCCCCCCACCCTCAAACAACACCCGCTTCATCCCCCACAAAAACCCCTTAAAACCACAAGTTAAAAACAAAATAAAAGCCGCCCCCCCCTAATCCCCCCCTAAGGGCCACACGCTGACTGCAATACAAAGGTTCCTTTTAAACTTCAGTGTCTGCGAAGGTCTGGTATGGATGTAGCCAGATTGCTTGACTGTGATTTGCAAGCCACTTGCTTCCCAATGGGTTTTCTATGGAGTGAGCGGCTTGCAAATCGCAAGCCTTTTGTTTTTAATACGCATCCTGTACATGGATAGCTGGATCAGCAATGCCTTGGGAAGCATTTGCCGGGTGGCTCGGGCAGCGACCCTTTACGCAGGCTTTTTGCTAAGGGAGGCTGTGATGGCGGGCCGTGTGGTTACCACAATTCAGTTACGCATGAATACCTCCCCCCGCCCCCAAAGGGAGTAATCAGCATGTTAATGAATTAACCTCATTAATAAGGCTGCACTGCCCTGTTAATGCCTCCTGGCCAGCTGTTTTCCCTTGTAAGCATCTGGAATGCTAAGATCTGAGAGTGTGGTTGCTGTGTTGGTCTTGAATGCGAGAGCTATAGGCAAAGTAGTTCAGATGATATAAGTGCCAGCTAGCCTAGCAGTCTGTCTCCAGCCGTGGCCAGCTCAGGCCACTTCAGCAAAATGAAGGTCAGAATGGAGTGACCCATTTCCACGTACTCCCATCTGCTAGGGGGTAAGTTCCCCTAGGAACTTACCCTATCCTTCTTAAAATCCAGTTATACTGGCGTTCACGGGATCCTCTGGCAACTGGTTCCATATCTTTTATTGGACCAACTGGTGTCGGTGAGAGGATGCAAGCTTTTGGGACGAACAGGGCCCTTCCGCAGGCATGTGACAAGCCCTACACCGGGCTGTAGAACCATAGAAATAATTCATTAGCCAGGCATGATATTAATTGTCATTCTGGGACTTGCAGCGAAGGGGATGGAGGGGGACAAGGGAGGCGCGCAACTATGGGGAATGTAAAAATCTCCTAGTCAACTCTAGAAGTGCACCCGCTGGAGACAAGCAGATCGGTTGATTTTTGCAACCGTGTTATACGTTTGCTCGGTCCATAATCCTGACTTCTCCCATGCCTGAGAAGGGCCCCGGCGTAGCCTGAAAACTTGCATCTTCTCACCAACAGGAGCTGGATCTAATAAAAGATCTCATCCGAACTACTGTGTCTCCCAAGACCCAGCAAGGATTTCTAACCAGAGCTAAGTGCCCTCACTCAGTGTGCACGTTTGTGGGCTAGGGCAGATGGGCCGTTTGGTTTAAAATGGCGCCGGGAAAAGCGTCCTCTCCTCAAAGTTGCCGGTTATTCGGGATGTTAAACTGACGGCTTCTCGAAATAACCAAAGCCCTTGGGCGGACCTGCGCGTAATGCTGATTTAAATAAGATGTCTGTGGCAGGGGGACCCCCGCATTAGTGTTAGTCAATGGGAGTTCCAGTCCCCCCTGCCTTAAATGCGGGTTTGGTGTTTAGATTTGCTCTAAACTCCAAATCCGCATATAAAGCGTGGGGGAGGGCTGGAACTCTCATTGACTCCCTAACACAGAATGCTAAACCAGGGCTTGTTGTCCGTGTTCCAGGGGCCCCGGGGCCTCCGATTTAATCAGCGTTACGCGTGAGTCCACCCCTTGCCTTAGCTAACGAGCGTTGGGTGCAGCTCAGTGGAAGAGGATACCAGGACGTTGGCAGCGCGTTTACAGGAAGTTGTTATCTCAGAGCGGTTTTCTTCTTATGCCCTTAGCAGGCTTCATTGTGATAAAAACAGCGGCAGCTGTCTGAGGTGTCTGTGTCTGTGCCTGTGTCTGTGCCTGTGCCTGTGTCTGTGTTCCTTGTACTTCTAACCAGCAAGGCTAAAATAGGGGTGGGGGACCTTGGGCCCGGGGGACAAATGCTGGCTCATTTTTATTCATACCCTTCCCAGTTCCTGAATCTGCCACCCCTCCTTGGCCCCAGATCCAGTTCCTACTCCCAAGTCCTGAGAGACTGAGCCTCAAGGACAAGGGGCAGAGATGTGGACATGCACACAAGGCACAAGGATGGATCTGTGAACTGGACCCTCTCCTTCCTTTCTCCATCCTGAGTTGAGCCCCTTAAACTCCCCAACCGCCGGGTTCTGTGGGGTCCACGGAGCCCGTCCTCCTTTTCAAAGTGGCCTCTGGGCTAAGGGATCCGCGCCCCCATGATTTGCAAGAGGCCAGTGTTAGCCCGGCATATGGACCAGCGTTCTCGACTCTCCATTTGACGGATGGGGAATTGACCTTCTTCCAAGGCCACCTGCTAGGGGCTGTCATGAAAAGCAAGTCGCTCAGCTCCATCTGAGGTTGTGGGGGAGATGCCTCCTCGGGTCCCTTTCACACCCTGCCGTTCATCCTGTGTTGTTATCAGAGGTAAAAACGGCGTGACTTCTTCCTCTGAATTTCATCGGGGATTGATTGTAGGATCTTCTCCTGGGAGGAAGGGGCCATCAGGGAAATAGCATGTCTCTCAGGAAAACCAGACGTGTTGCTGGTGGGACCACTCTTTGAGGTGGAAAATCTCAGGTGACCCAACCTGGATCAGGTTGGGGCACTGACCCCACAGCAGGGAACCATCCCGCCACCCACATGTCCCAAGTAGGGCTGGGAGCACAACCAACATACAGGCCCCGCCCATGCCCTGCCCCCCATGGCAGCCAATGAGGCATAGCCTCATAGGTACGTGGGGCTACCCTTGGTGACGGTTTGAAGGCTGCAGCTAATGGCGCGGCAGACCATCTCCTTATGGGCACAGGTCGTCGCAAGCACATTACACCAGTGCTCTGCTCTCTGCACTGGCTGCCTATTGTCTTCCGGGCCCCATTCAAGGTGTTGGTTTTGACCTATAAAGTCCTATAAGGCCTGGGCCCTGCCTACCTACGGGACCGCCTCGGGCCTTGGTGCGGCCCCTGCGCTCAACTGGGGCCGCCCAACTCGAGGTCCCTCAGGTGGCGACGATGGGAAAGACATTCTCGGTGGCCACACCCAGGCTGTGGAATTCCCTCCCGGCGGAGGCCCGTCTAGCCCGTCTCTTTCCGAAGACGGTATAAGACCTGACTGTTTCGTCAGGCCCTTGGTGAGGGAGACGGGTAGAGGTGAGAGGGAGCTGGGGGGAGGTTTTGTGTTTCCTCACTTTTAATGAGTTTTATGTAATTTTATATTATTTGTTTGATATTTTATAATGTATATTTTGACTGTGAGCTGCCCTGAGCTGCCGTGGGATAGAAGAAGGTCGAAATAAAAAATAATAGCCATGGCGGCCCCTGGCCCGGGGCAAGTATGCAGTCCGGGCTAGCTAGCAACACAGCCCAGGGCAATCCCACACGCGCAGGTGGGTCCCAGGCTGCGGTGGGCCAAAATCGCATCTATCCCCTTCCCCCGCCCCCCCACCGGCTGGCAAAATGCCACGGCGTAGCCGGGTCATGAAATGTGAGCGGTTCTTTTTTTTTCCGAAACCACTTCCACTCCTCCTCCTCGTTTGTGTGGCCGTCTCTCTTTTCCTGTCTCGAGGAAGACTTCTCACCAGAGGCCGCGGGGGGAGGGGGTATGCGAGGGCGGGGGGAGCTTTCCCTAAAAAGGGCCGAGCTCCTTTCTTCGACTGTCACTTCCCTTGCCACTCCCTTTCCTGTAAAGAGATGGGGCGTTGACTTCTCTACTTCCCTCTGCCCTTGAGATCTGGGCGTCCGTTTGTCTCTCTTTAAAATTAAAATAAAATAAATTATTCTGTGCGAACCTGCTTGAACCATGGATAATCCCTGACCTTCAGCTCTGAGGGCTTTCCAGAATGGCTAGACCGAGTCTTCATCCGCACAGAATAGGTACATTATGATCTTATTTCCCCACTTCTTCTTGTGAGC
This sequence comes from Sphenodon punctatus, assembly GCA_003113815.1. Lineage (NCBI taxonomy): Eukaryota > Metazoa > Chordata > Lepidosauria > Sphenodontia > Sphenodontidae > Sphenodon > Sphenodon punctatus. The sequence goes on from QEPC01014492.1 coordinate 461,534, forward strand.
TCCAAAATTCCAGCCCCGGTGTTACTGATCCCGCTGAGCTGGGCCCAGCACAGAACCAGCAGGGCTGCAAAAATCCACTCGCCTGCTCACCTTGGGTGAGTTCATTTTCCTTTTTTTTGTTGTTGTTTGAGCTAACAAATGGATTTATGAAAGCTCTGGGCTCTAAAAGCCCCCCCTAACCTTCTATGTCCGATGAGTGAATGACTTCTGTGTTGTTTTTTATAGCCCTGCGAACCAGTGCTAGGAAGGTCGAGGTTGTTTTTCTGCTCTTTCTGTTCTCGCCGGAGAGTATTTTAGAGCTGCGGCGGGACTGCTCTAAGTCGCTTGCATGAGTTTGCTGGGAGACGTTAGGCTTTCTGTCACCTGTGAGGGGGCGGGGGTAGGGAATTCCCCCTCCTCTTTGCATAACAAGTTGGCTAGGGAGCGTCTTAGGTTCTCTTGAGTTTCCAAAAAGGCCAGACAGTCACCTGTCAGGGATGTTGTAGCTTTCATCATCCTGCATCCAGTCGGGTTTGGACTAGATGATCCTCAAAGTCCCTTCCGACTCTGGCACTCTGTGACAAGGGGGATCCTAATAAGCTGGCTTTACAGCTTCTTTGCCTGGGAGGAGAGACACCAGAAGGAGATGATAAACTTCTGGCATCCAGGAGGGTGGCACTTCTGGATTTGGTGATTGAATGCCTGCCCTACCATCTTCTCTCTCTCTCTCTCTAAGAGTCTGGGGATGGGTTTGAACCACCAACCTTGAGGGGAAAAGGTTCCCCCTACTTTTTATGACTAGCTCCTCACCTCTGGCCCATGAATTTCTAAGGTACCCTCTTATCTTGTTTTATACAGCATTAACAGAGCCCCATGAAACTGCACTGCATGTTTCTTTTTTAAAAAATAAATAAATATGCATTTTAAAATGTCAATCGGGCTATTGCCAAAGAGGTGACTTCCCCCACTGTTGTGGTGTGCACCTTAAATCCACAGGGCTGGCCTTCCTGAGCACCCAGTTGGAGAAGCATAGTCTATCGGCAGGACGTTTCTGAGCTCTATGTCCAGGCAGTTATGTGGGGCGGAAAACTTTCCACAACGGAAAATTTTCCACTTATCGCATTTTTCTGCAGAAAACTTTCCCAGGGCGCTAAGAAATTTTGCCCAGGGAAGTTTTCCCGATTCAAAATGTTCTTACACAAATTAATTGTAATGCGGCTAAGAAATTTTGCATGGGAAAATTTTCTGGCAAACCCACATCACTGTAGTCCAGGAAGTCTTGAGAGAGCCCCATGGTCTTCTGACATGCTTTCCTGGATGTGGGATTTCTTGCCGGAAGACATGGTCAAGGCCAGTAGTATCACTGGGTTTAAGAAAGCGTTGGGCACGTTTCTGGAGGATAGGTCCATTAGCAGCTATTAGCCGGGTAGGTTTTGAGGGAACGCAACCTCTTACTGACTGGGGGGAGCTGGCAGCCAACAATTAGATCGGCCCATTGTGACCTGTCAGGTACTTCTTCCAAGCAACCGAGATTGGTTATTGTCGGAGACAGGATGCTGGGCTTGATGGTCTATTGGTCTGACCCAGTACGGCACTTCTTACGTTCTGTTCTCCCTGCAGCATACCTGCAAGGCATGGAAGGGGTCTCCTTGAGATTTTTACAGGATGGAAGCTGAGGCACAAAGAGAGTTTAATAAATTTCTAAATGCACAAATGGCGTAGAACCAATAGGAGGTGCATGGGGGTGTGTGTGTAAGACTCCTCCCCTCTCCCTCCAGCCAGCCCTTCAACCCCGAGGAGCTAACATTCCCGTCGTCCCTCTCCTCCTCCCACTCCAGGCCACTTTGTTTCCCTGAGGGGGTGGTGTGTATCTGGGGGAGGTGAGCAGAACAGAGGTGTTGTCAAGAGTTGCCATTCTGATACACCACTCCTTCCAGGAAGCAAGCCGCGCCTGGGGGATTGGGGGGGGAGCAGAGAGAGCATGTGGTTTGGGGGGCCCAGACGTGTGACCAGTGAAGGAGAATCGTGGTGAGCTTTCCCACTTAAGGCTATCTGGTTAGGCTGCAAATTCTCATTGAAAGTCAGTGACGACTGTGTGCCCCTTTTACGGTGTCCCCTGAGAGCATGGACAGCTTCCTGGATTTCCTTCTTCCCAAGTCGGCCTTTTCCATCTTTCCAACTCTCCACGTGAGGCACATTCAGCAGGTGCGCCCCACCACGTAACTGCTCGCCAATTAGACCAAAGTGGGAAACCTCAGACCCAGGGGCTAAAGCTAGCTTTTTATCTGGCTCCTTTTCACTTCCTGGATCTGGCCCCTGGATCCAGTTCCTACCCCCAAGCCCTGGAAAGACTGAGCTCGGAGGAAGAGAGCAGAGATGAGGGCATCGTACACACAAGGATAGGGGACTATGAGCTATGACACAGAGCCATGATTGGAACTCTCCACGTCCTGAGTGCGCCCCTGATGCACTCCAACCCAACCCCCAACTTCTGTGTGATCCTTGGAGCTTCTGCTAACTTTCAAAGTGGCCCCTGGGAGGAAAAAGGTTCCCTCCCCCCCGTGTTAGACATACAGTTGGATCCATGTTTTGCCTGAACTCCTATGTTGGGTTTTCCAGTGTAGGTTTAAGATATATTCAGAACTTTGAACGGGCACTAATTAAAGAGGAGTTTCTTGAGAAAATCAGATCTTTCTTTCTCTCGCCTTCAATTTCCAATGTTCCTGGCATCTGAATCCAGCTCCAAGTAGCTAATTTTAGCAGTTTTCTTGACGGCATCTTGAAAATCCTTCAAAAAGGAGCAGGGCAGTTGGGGTGAACAAGAAAGCCGGGGATTCCTGGTGACACGGAGGCAGTTGGTGTTGTTGACGGGTGGAAACGGTGTTGCGTGAAGCACAGCGTTGTGTCTTGGCAAGGCTTGCCGCAGCATGGCAACGGTCCCTTTAAGGGAGGCCCTGTTCTGGGTCTTGGGAAATGTCTGCATTTAAAAAAAATCTTTCTTCCCCTTTTCTTACTCAAAATTAGCATGTGTGTGCGCGCGCACACACACACACACACACACACACCCTTTCTTCTTCCCTTTCATGGACGTTTTTGAGACGCGGCATTTCTGCTCAACTGCCGGTACCAGCTTCCCCAAGATGAACTTCCTTATTTTGGGCTGCAACTTGGCTTCTTGCGGCGAAGGCCAGTCATGGCTCCCGGCACCTCCTCGCCTTGTGCTCAGCCTTCTGCCGGTGAGGTGAAATACACTCAGGGTACCGTACGTCCGGGCGTTTTCCTCCAGGAGAACTAACTCTTCATCCATGTTCCAAAGAAAGACTAGAAGAGTTGGAGGTGCTGTCTTTCGTTTCTCCTTGGGGCTACGGTGTTCGTCGGTGCTGCGGCCTGCAACTGTGCTGTTTTGTGACCGACTGCAACGTCCCCCGCCCCTGCGTCCCTTGGCTTTTCTAAAGGTTGGGCTGAGCAAAAGGGATTCGGTGCTCCCTCCCGGTTGGTTGATGGACAGCCATGGAGCAGCGTAAGGCAAGAGGGCCCTCTCTTCTCTGAGCGATGCCTGGTGCCGTGTGATTCGTCCCAGCAGAGCAGGGGACAAGAGAGGGCTAACAGTGAGCGCTCGGTGTCTTGAGTTGCAGTTTGAGAATTGTCACCAAACCAGCCCTGGGATTCTGGTTTCTCTTGTATGGACCCCAAGGGCTTCATGTTCATGTCAGTGGAGAGAATTCCCCTAGGACCAGGGATGGGGAAACGTCCATCCTGGAGGCCCCCTTTCAATATTAGTACAAGCTCCGAAGGCCACTTAGACGGGAATGGGGAAGTTTAAGGGGTGCCCTCAAGAAAAGGAGGGTTCAGATCCTGAATCTGTCCCCTCGCCTTGTGGCCAGGCCCTCCTCTCTCTTCCCTTATCCTGGGCTTAGTTTTTCAGTGCTGGGGTGGGAGGAGGGTAGGAACTGGATCCAAGGGCCAGATCCAGGAGCTTGAAAAGGAGACAAATAAAAATTAGCCCTGGGCCTGAGATTCCCTGTCCTTGATTTATACACTGTGACTTGCCTTCTGGGGAGCTTCCAGAAACCTGAATGTAATCCGTTTTCAAAACAAAACCCAGTGGCAAGGTGCCATGTGAGAACCTACCGCAGGCCCCTTTTGCCCCTGGGCCCAAGGCCCCCCAGCCTTGCACTCTAGAAAGGACAACGGTTATGGGTCGCTCTGTTACAAGTCGATCCGTCCATTCTCTGAACCTGTTTTCACTTTCAGGAGATTTTGAGAAGGCTTTCGGTTTTGCCCTCTCCCCCCCCCCCGAGCCTTTTACCTCTCTGTGAAGCCTGAGGAAATGTGCCCAACAGCAGCCTCCAGCTTTTTTGTCTCTGTGACCCCACTTTGAGACTGTCCATGGCCCCGGACAGGAACAAAGGCAATGCGACGTGTGTCAAATACCAATCGGATTATGACCCAATCCACAAATGGTGCTGCAACCCCATTGGGGTGGGTGGGTGTGTGTTATGCCCCCAGTTTGGGAGTCTTTGGTGTAACAGGCAGGCTGCTATTATATCTGGGCCTGTTGTTTTCATTGTATTTAAATGTTTTGAATTGCTAACGACCTTATTCCTAACTGCCCCCTCCCAGAGAATTGCTATCATTCATTTAATCCTATTGAAGCAGCTGTGTGTGTGTAATATACAATATTTGCTCAGTCTGTAGTTCCGACTTTTTACATGCCTGCGGAAAGGCCCTGTGTGGCCCGAAACCTTGCATGCTCTCGCCCACAGAAGCTTCTCCAATTTAAAGAGATCCTCCGAGCTACTTTGTCTCCATCTTGAGAGACAAATCCAAGGGCTGAAGCGGTTTTTCGCAGTGCATTCCGTTCCGTTCGGAACCTGCCATTCTGATTTGGCTTCGTCGGAACGCGGGCCGGCCGTGAGCCAGTCCCCGTTCTGATGGAGCGCCAGATCAGCCGCTTTTGTCCTTCCGGTGGAAACCTCTCTCCCTCCATTGACTGCTCCCCTTTCCCTGTAGCGGCATCATTTTGCGCATGGACTGGGGCAGTAACAAACAATTCTCTCGAGGTGTGTGCACAAAATACGGTTTTGTAGAGTACACGTTCAAAAAGACGCCGTGCCGTGTCTCAAAATACTTTTTTTTGCACATGCGCGTAACGTATGTTTTGCGTGTGCGTGCGCGCACGCGAATGTGTTTGTATTTATTTATTTATTTAAATGTCTACCCCGCCCTTCCCTAAGGCTCAGGGTAGGCGGCTTGCATAATTAAAAACACAAAATACAATAAAATCTCTTTTAAACCCTAAACCCACCCTTATTCCTGCCTGCCAAACATTTTGCCAAAAAAAGAGAGACGTTTTACACCACCTCTGGAATATGCTGAGGCTCTGACAGACCTCCAGGGGAAGGTCGTTCCACAGCACTGGGGCAGCATTTGAGAACGCCTCCCTGCAGGCCCTTGTTGTACGGACAAGATTGGCAGGAGGTACTCCATTCAAGGTTTTTATTGTCTAGCCATTGGCTTTTACAATTTTCGAATACAATTAATAAATTACATAATAACAAACCTAGTAATTACTGAACATTAATAATGCAAGTATTAAAAACAAAGACAGCAATTGCCCCCAGGGCAGCCATCAAATACATCCCATCCCACCCCCAACTTGCTACACAGTCCGCAGTCATCGAATGGGGAAAGTGAGGCCTCTTGCTGGGAAATCTAGCGGTCCAGTTGAACTCTCACTTATGAAATAGTTGTAATAACTTTGAATGGTAAGGATAATGATAAGAGTAAGTAAGTGGGCCGATAGATACACTACAGGGATAAATTAGAGATTCAGCCCGTCCTTATGTTTATAACAGCACGGGTGTCCCTCGGGGCTGGGCTTTACCCCTAACTAAGGACTAAGGGCTAAGGCCCAACATATAGAGCAGGACCCGCACTTCTCTGGCAACTGGGGATTAGATCTTTTATCAAGAAATAATTGCCCGGAGGTACTCACAAGAGAGCACTTCCAGCCGACTGCAGGAGTCGCGGTGAAGCATGGTAGAAAAGGTGGTCTTTCAGATACGTGAGGCCCAGGTTGTTTAGGGCTTTAAAGGTCAACACTAACAACTTTGAACTGTGCCCAGAAAGGTATAGGAAGCCAGTTCAAACTACAGAGCACACAGACATAACAGGCTCCCGGCAACCCATCCCTGAGAGGAACCGGGCCGCCGCGTTCTGCACCGGCTTCAGCTTCCAAACAGTCATCCGGGGCAGCCCCACGTAGAGCACATTGTAGTAATCTAGACTTAAGGTCATGAAAGCATGACCGGAGGTGGTCAGATCTTAATCGGAAAGAAAGGGCCGCAGCCTTTCACCAAATGGAGTTGATGAAAAGCGCTCTTGGCCACCGCTGCCACCTAATGTTCCAGGTGCTGCAAGGGGTCCAGAAGCATGCCAAGTTTGCGAACCTGAGTAATCAGAGGGGGCCAGACCCCTTCATTGCCAGGGATCCCGAGCCCCTCCAAGTCGCATGGTCAGCCAACCATCATCACTTCAGTCTTGTCTGGATTCAGTTTCAGTTGGCTCACGCTTACCACCAGGCGTTGGGTAAGCGCCAAGTCTGCAAGACTGGCGTCAGATGAAAAAGAGAGGTAGATCTGTGTGCCATCAACATACTGATGGCACCTCACTTCAAACCTCCTAATAATCGCACCCGGAAGCCTCAAATACACCTCAAACAAGAGGGGAGACAAGATGGAACCCTGCGGGACAGCACAGGGGAGGCCCCAAGGGGACGATGAGCAATTCCCCATCACCACCCGCTGGGACCTCCCTGACAGGAACTAAAAGAACCACTTGAGCTGTCCCATGAGCCCCTGCCAGGTCCTGCAGTTGTGTCAGCAACCCCTCATGATTGGGAGATGTTGGGGCCGTTGTTGGCTGGTGTAGTCAGTGCCTCCCTTAGGGCAGAGTAGAGTGACAGGCTGCCTCAAGGAGGCGGTGGTGCGGCCTCTGCTCAAGAAACCATCTTTGGACATTGACTCCCATGCCAGCTATCGGCTGATCTCTAACTGTCCCTTTTTAGGGAAGGTTATTTGAACGGGTGTTGGCCCAGCAGCTTCAAGGGGAATCTGGACCATGTCAGTTTTCTGGATCCCTTGCGGTCTGGCTTTTGACCGGGTTTCAGTACTGAGTCTGCACTTGTGACCTTGGTCAATGACCTCCATCACAAGCTGGACCATGGTCGGTCAGCCCCGTTGATCCTGTTAAATTTCTTGGCTGCATTTGATGCTGTTGACCATGAGATGTTGGTGGCCTGCTTGTGGGACTGAGCCGGGTTGGGCCAGACTGTTCTCGAATGGTTCGGTTTCTTCCTGGCTAGGAGAACCCAATGTGTGGTGCTGGGTGACTGTTCATCATTTCCCCAGGACTTCACATGTGGAGTCCTGCAAGGTTCTGTTCTTTCCCCTCTCCTGTTCAACGTGTCTATACAGCCTTTGGGTGAGGTCATCAGAGGGTTTGGTGTGCGGTGTCATCAATATGCTAATGACATCCAACCTTACCTATCTTTTTCAGCTGACCCAGGCCTGGCGGTTTCTGACGGATGGGGGGGATTGGATGAGGATGAGCCCTCCAAAACATTGCTCGGATTCACCCTTTTCTCTCTGTCTCCTCAGCCAAAGCCCTTGTTCACGCCCTGGTCATCTCTCGCCTTGACTACTGCAACCTCCTCCTTGCTGGCCTCCCCCGCTCTCACCTGTCCCCCCTTATCTAGGGTCATCCACTCAGCCTGTTACTTTGACCACGTGCAGCCTCTCCTCTCCTCGCTTCACTGGCTCCCCCCTTCCCGAACGCATCCTTCACAAACTCCTGGTGTTCGCTTACAAATCCCTTCACAACCTGGCTCCCCCTTACCTCTCAGCCCTAGTCTCCTTACACACTCCTGCACGCACTCTCCACTCCTCCTCTGTCCCCTCCCTCGCTCTCCCTCATCTCCCCTGCTTCCCTAACCGCCTTCGTCCATTCTCCCTCGCTGCCCCCCGTGCCTGAAACTCCCTCCCTGCCCACATCCGCCTTGCCCCCTCCCTCCGCACCTTCAGATCCCTCCTCAAAACCCACCTCTTCCACGCCAGCTTTCCCGATGCCTGTTAGAACTTTCCTCTCATTATTTG
>QEPC01014492.1:479650-510406 GCA_003113815.1 Sphenodon punctatus
TCTTCCTCTGTCCCCTCCCTCACTCTCCCTCGTTTCTCCTGCTCACCTAACCGCCTTCGACCCTTCTCCCTCGCTGCCCCCCATGCCTGGAACTCCCTCCCTGCCCACATCCGCCTTGCCCCCTCCCTCCGCTCCTTCAAATCCCTCCTCAAGACCCACTTTTTCCTCGCTGCCTTTCCCAATGTCTGCTAGACGTTCCCATATACCCACTGTCTGCCCTCCTCTGCAGACTGCTGCAACCAACCTGATTGTAACCAAGCCAAGCACACGCACCTGAGACTTCGCATCCGGTTGAATGTTTGTTTGTCTTCTCCCCTGTCTCTCCCACTGTCCCCTCTCTCTGTCTCCCCCTCCTTGTCTTTTAGATTGTAAGCCACAGGCAGGGACCGCGTCTGTTTCTATGTTCTGTACAGCACCAGGCCACATTACTGGTGCTATATAAATGTTTATAATAATAATAATAATAATCCCCAGCCCGTAGGGTTATATATATAGGGTTAGGGATATATATATCGAGCATCATATTTTTAAACCTATAATATGTACTATACATACACATAATATATCATGTAAAGCCCTGCACATCTGTGCATGCACACCCTTTCCGGTTACAGCGTGACCACCGTTTTGGAAAAGCACAGCCAGTCGGTCCGTGCATGCGCAGTGGTCATTTCGTACGTGCACAGATCGTCTGCCCCTTTCCAAAATTCTGGGAAGGGGCACGCATGCGCAGAACGGTGGGGCGGTCATTTTTCACATGCGCAGTGATGGTTTGTTTTTATATTTTTAAAAATTGTAATGGTTTTTTAATTTAAATGTGGATCCGTAACATGGGTCTGTATTTAAACCCTGAAATCGCGGACTCAGAACTGCAAATGAAACCGAACCATAATTTCCTCCGGCGCGCCACTGCTATGCAAAAGTGATCTAGATAAGGGTGGTAAAACACTTTGAACATTGAAGATGCTATACAAATGATTAATAATAAATAACAGTACTTCATACAAGGCTGGCCTGTACCATCTTTGGGGTCTGCCCTCTGATCGATAGTCACGGAGAGTTGTCTGTTGGTCCAAGGACAGTAAGTAACGTGATGGTGCTTGCTCTCTGTTCCAGCCGGAAGCCCTCAGCCTTGGAAACATCTGCTGGAATGCGCCTCTTCTCCAATGTTCTTTTCTGACTTTTGTCTGCATGAGACTGGTTTACAGCCCACGCTTGCTCTCTGGACCAGACTGTCTCCTGCGGTGGAAGAGGAGGAGGTGGGCTCCTTTTCGGCACCGAGTACCTACTTTCAGACTACCCTTGTACCTGCCAACCCCAAGCTGCCAGAGGCAGGACAACGCAGGATATAAGATTTAGTGTAAATAAATATACCCCTCCTCTGCACCCACTCAGTCTGTCCTTTTTTCCTCTTGAGTAGAGCAGAGGCAAATATCCATGCATACAAATAAGTCAGTTGAATTTGTGCTATTTGAAACCGATGAAGTGGATAACAACTGCTGTTTGTGATTCATCGGATACCCGTTTTGGATATTTCATTATGATTACTTTGATTGTTACCATTATTCCATTCCAATTTATTGTGATATTTTGGTTTCTTCATTTCGGTTCTATTAGCACGATTGCACAGGCATGGCAGCCAAAATAAGGAACTGACCCAAAATAAAATTAATGAGATAAATAAAGTGACAAACAGACCCCGACTCCCCCCTCCCCCAAAATGAATACGACCATGCTCATGCATGCAACAGCTAAGTCAGTTTGATAAGTCCTTATCAAGGACACAGCCTGGGCCCCTCCTATCTAAGAGACCGCCTCACTCCCTGGGCCGTGGAGTGAACTCTGCGATCTACCGGGAGTGCCTTCTTGGAGGTCCCCTGGGTGAACCTGGGGACCACGAAGGAGAGGGTGGTCTCGGTGGCCGAACCACGGCTGTGGAACTCCCTCCCAGAGGAAGCTCGCCTGGCTCCCGGCCTGTTGGCCTTTTGTCAGGCCTGTAAGACCTGGCTGTTGATCCGGGCCTTTGGGGGGAGGGAGGAATAAGGGTCGGGTTTTTTACCAGTGGTTTTTACCTCTTTGCTGTTATTTTTATTGTTTTAGTAATCCCTTTTATGTATTGTTTTTATATATTGTTTTAAATATTTTGTGAGCCGCCCCGAGCTGCCGTAGGGCTGGAGGGAGTGGGCTACAAGTCATTGAATAAATAAAAATAAATGATCACCCTTGTAACAAAGTATCATTCACACGCCAAGTGATGGTATTCAGGAGTAGGAGGCGGCGTGCGTGCTCTGCAGAAATCGGGACCAGATACTCTTTGCTTTACTACTCATCTACTACTACTATTAATCATTTCTGTAGCGCTACTAGGCGTACGCAGCGCTTTCCAGTCACTGATTTTTCAGAGACGGGTCCCTGCCCCAGTCGACTTACAGTCTAATACGGACACACGTGAGGGGAAAAAGACACACGAATGTTCCCATTTTACAGATGGGAAACTGAGGCTGAGAGGCTGTGACTTGCCCAAGGCCACCCAGTGAGTTCATAGCTAGGCCTTTCTAAACCAACGTAGCTTGTCACATGAACCCTTTCCGTATCTGTTTTGTGAACACGGTATGTAAATCAGTCCCAGGCTGCAGCACAAAGTGTGTCCCTTGCCGAGAGCTCTATAGAATTCATCCCTGAATGCTTTGCGTGCAAGACATGCAGGGGTAGGGGGTCATCGCGTGCACTTACGTGACATGGCCACGAGGGGCAGATGGCGATGGTACTAAATCAGTTTAGGAGTGCCGTGTGGACACAATACCAAAGTGAGTTACTAAAACCTGAATAATGGCATTGACTTTGATAAATTGGTTTAGCTTTGTGTTTTAATATTGCAACCACAACCACGCAGGGAAGTAGCAAGCAGAGAGGTTGCGGCAGATGCAGGATTGTGCAAGCTTTTCCAGCTGAGCTTTCCATCATAATATTTGGTTCAGCGCGCCTCTTGGCTCCCGTGTGTGACTTTTTTTTTTCCCCTTATCCAAACAGGAGGCCCTCGCCGGAAAGGTCGTCGGTGAATGTTGACACTTCAGGGAAGGGTTTAATGTTAGATCTTTGTGGGAACGAGGAAGAGGTGGTTGACCTGTTTATCTGATATCCAGGTGGAACTTGGAAATCCAGTTTTTCCAAGCCAAGCGCATCTCTCTGGACACGGGGCAGCAGCGTGTATGGTGGATGAGGCATGTGGAGAGTATTTCTGAACGTGCCTGTAAAAGGGTCAGTAAGTCATGGCAAGATCGGGACCCAAAGCGGAGCTGGATAAGTTCTTGTGGGGGCGCACTTGGTGCCATCTGACCTTTTTTCTGCGCCATATGCCCCTGTTTACCTCCCTTCCTTCCTCCAGGCGACCCTATGGATTTTCTCCAGCCTGGCCCACAAGGGCATTACTCCTACGCATTCATAGCAGTCCCTCCCCCCTGTACTCCCACCCCATTGCGGATTTTGTGACACCAATGCACTGGAGCGGGGGGGTGGGGGCAAGAGGGTTCCGTTGTGTGTGTGTCTGTGTGCACACACACATCCCTGCCACTTCTGAGCCCACCTCAGAAATGAGCAGGAGTGAAGAGGCTTCCCTCAAGAGCCGTGATGTCGTAGCCCTCGGGGAAAGTCATTGCGCATGACTTTGGGTGTCTTTAGACATAACATCAACGGGCGTCTGAATGTGTGTTTTGATCTTGATACGAGCACCGGTTTGGCCCCGTGTTCCCCGAGTGGCGCTGCTTAGACACGCAGCCCGTCTTGGGACAAATCGGGGTTTTGCTCGCCCCCTGATCTCAGCACCTCGTTCCCCGCATTGTACCTGCTAACACGCCCCGCAGTATCGTTTGACGCAACGTTGGCCGCGTGTTCAGACGAAACGTGCAAATTGTCCTTGTGATGCAACAGTGTTCCCATTGCGTGTTCAGTGGGTGGCGAAATGGGTGTTGGGATTGTTACGGCGCTTACGCGCAAAGACCAAACACGTGCTTACTGGTTTTGACACCTGATCTTTGTTATGTCTAAAGACGTCCTATGTTGGAAAGAGGTGTTGGCAATGGGGCTCGCCTGCCCATCTCCCCCCAAGTAAATTCTGCTGGCATCCCTACTCCAGAGATACCACATAGCTGATCTTCTCAGACTTCAAGAAAAATTCCACCCTCTGGTAAACCAGAGACCCCACTGTGGGGCCAGCAGGTGGTAATTGCAACATTTGAAAACACCCTTAGTATCTTGGCTGTCCGTGGCACAGGCATCGATGTAGTCAGTGTGTAAGGCCCAGGATTATGTAGCCCCCTGTGGCACCAGGGAATTCTCAATAGGAATTGTCACCAGGGGAGACCCTACAATCAACAAGGCTGTGAACGGGGTTGTTGGAGTCTTGTCTTTTTATTGTTCTTATCAGCGATACATTATCCGCTCCAGGCAGTGGGGGTTCACCGCAAGGAGGAAATCAACTCTGTTCCCGTGCACAGCAATTACAGCTGGCTGATAATGCAGATTAGTCCTTTCACACGATAAGAGACTCTTTCCCTTCCCAGGGGCCACTTTGAAAATGAGTACACGCTCCAAGGGCCGCCTAGAGGTTGGGGGCGGCGGGGGTACACGCGGGAAGAGGAGGATCCGGATCATGGATCTGTCTGGTATCCATCTCTTCTCCCTTCGCTCTGAGCTCAGTCTTTCTGTGTTTGGGGTCAGCAACTGGATCCTGGGGCCAGATTCAGGAAGCGGGCTAAATAAAAACTCACCATAGGCTGCCTTTGGCCCCCAAGCCTGCGGTTCTCCATCCATGTTCTAGAGCATACCCAAGCAGGGAAACTCCCCTCCTTGGACACCATCTGAAATTGGGCACTGGAACAAGTTGCTGAGGGAGGTTGTCCTTAGCTGGAGGATTTTAATAGGGGTGGTCCGCCAGAGGAAATGGTGGTTCTGTTCCGTTTTACAGTTTCGGTTCCACAATTTTTGGATTTAAGTACGGATCCGTATTTAAATCAATAAACTAATAGAAAATAATAATTTAATTTAAAAAAAAAAAAAATCAAACGTCGTGCATGCACACCTTTTTCCAAAATGGCAGCGCCATCATCGTTGCCATTTTGGAAAAGGGCAACCAGTCGGCGCATGCGGGAAATGAGCACTGTGCCTGCGCAGAGAGGTTGTCCTTTCCCGCCATTTTAGAAAAGGGAGCTCGTGTGTAGAACAGTCCAGCAGCCTTTCACGCATGCGCAGTTGTTGTTGTTTTTATTTAAACCAAACGGCAATGGGCGTGTTGCCCACTGTTGTGGTTCGGTACCGATTAATCGGTATGAGCAGTTACAGATTATATCCGAGCCAAATTCCCGTCCCTAGTTTTTTAGAAGAGGCCGGATAGATATTTGATGGGGATTATTTAGATCTGGAGTTGGACTCCATTATCTGAGGTCCCTTCTTAGTTCTGAATGTCAGGGTTTGGTTTTGTTTGGGTCTCCGAAAACAGAGGAATAAACTAAGTGATGGAAATGCTGAAATTTTCCAAATTCAAATTTTCTGAGGGTGGGGGGTGGATTTCAATGAGTTGGAATTGAAAAATGTTTGTATTGCAATTTGTGGGTGGGGGGTGTTGACAAAAGGCTTGTTCTTAACAGAAAAGAGAGGCTTTACATTGGGGGTGGGAGTGGGGAATTGACCATCTTTAATTAGTCCTGAGCTCCGTCAGCATTTTCTGTCTCTCCATTTGATTACCTTCCTGTCATCTGCCCAGCAGTCAAATGTGCATAGATTTTGAGGGCTGAAGGAACCAATGGAAATGACCTGTCTTGAGCTCCTGTGGGACATGTGGGTCAGTTACTATCGCCGGCTGGTTGACATGGGTTGCAATTCTCAAGCCACTTAGTGCAGAGGAATCCCATTGAAGGCCGCTGGCCTGTAGCATCCAGGGCCTTCTCTCCAAGAAGGGACATCGAACCAGGAACCCTGTTCAGTGCATTTTTTTCCATTGCTGTCAATGCAGTAAATGCTGGTCCCAGCTTATAACCTGTCGCCTTCTCACCTTTTTACTGAACTATAAGCAGACAGAGCTCCTTGAGCTGGGGAGAGTCCTAGGGTTGATAGGTTGTGGATGTTCAAAAATCATCAGTTAAACTTACTAGGGGAGGAAGGGGGGAATCACAAGACTATTTTTTAAAAATCCTGAGGGTTTTTTTTCTTTTTCATCTGATCTGTATCTCAAAGGCCGTTTTCATACGGACGCCCCCCCCCCCCCGCACACGTGTGCAGGTGGAGGGGGCGCCTGTGGAGGGGAGGAGAGATCGGTGGGCGCCAGTGGGAATGCCGTGGGGGGTGGGTACGTGTGTTCTCCCAAGCTCCACCCACCCATCACCCAGGCAAGAGCAATGGGCGCCGATGCTCCATGCGTGGAGGTGGGTCGGGGTCCGTGGGTCTGCACCCCCTGGGCCCCCCACCCATACCCCCATGCACGCGTGCCCGTTAGAAAAGGGCCAGAGGTGCTTGCTGTTGCCATGTCTACAAACGCCTCCCTACAATCCTGAGAGCTAAACAAAATCATGTTTTTTATAAAGAAAAAACTAGGGTGTTTGCTGTTTGGGGTTGAGTTGGTGGTTTTTTAAACATTGTTTTTACTCGAGTGTTACGACTTTTGAACTTCAGGAAACACCTAAAATCATGAGATTTGTGTTTTTAAAATTAGGCGAGCCCGTGATCTTGGATTCTCCGGCTGGTAGTAGGCCCCGGCTTCTCTTCTTTCTCCTCTTGCCTCTTTTCCCAGTCCGCCCTTTGCATCCTCCTGATCCTACTCCTGTGTTTTCACCCTCCTTTCCAACCTACCTGACTGTGGCTCCTCACCTTCCTGCAAAGGAAGCTGAATCTACAAATTCCTTGCCTCTGACCCTACAGCACCTACAGCTTCTGCCTAAGGGGTTCCTTCACCTGCAGAGTCAGCGTGGGGCTCAGGGTGCCCAGGAGCGACTAGATTTACTCTGGATTCCCATTAATCCCCAGGAATGTCTCTCTGTCCTTGCAGGTGCCGTCCAACAGGCTGCCGGGGCCCTAGGCTGGGCGTGCATCGCCAGGACGCGTTGCCAGCACCTGGACAGCCACGGTGGGCCTGCAGGACAAATCTGAGCTGCCCATGCCGACGGTTTATGAAGCCGGGAAGCAGGTGAGTTCCCCGACCGAGGATGGGGTGCTGGCTGGAGGGCGGAAGGGGAGAGTTTTGAAAGAAACTCCCAAAGTTCCCTTAATAAGTGTCTTTGCAGCCCCCTCTGTGCACTTGTGGGGAGGGTAGGGTGTGTAAGTCTTGTTCGTGAGGTAGAAAGGTCTGTTATCCTGACCAGAGGAGAAGAGGAGTCCCGGGTAGCTTAGCTCTCCCCACCCCCCGGGGCAGCTTGGCCGCCCCTGCTCCCGCACGCCCTCCCTCCCTCAGCCAAAGTTTCCCCCTTCCCCACCACCTCCTCCAGGTGCTGTTCGATTCCCGCCCTGTTTCATCTTGCTGCCCCCAGAGGAAGCAGCAGCAAAGGGCAGGGGAGGGGGCAGACCAGCAGCCCCAGCTGTATGGGACAAGGAGGGGCCCTTAAAAAGAAATGCAAGGCGGGAAAGCGCCTCGCTCAGTTGCGTTACACCCCTGATGGGTATAGAAGGCCAGTCCTGTCCAGCGACCTCACCGCTGCCCCCCCTCTGCTTCCCTGCCTTGCTCACCCTCCCTGCGGTCTCTGTCCCCTCGCAGTACACAGGATCCGAGTCCTCGGAGAGACCCCTTCCGATGTCCCGGCATGAGACGTCGCCGTCGTCGGTGCGGCGCGCCAGCAACCAGCGCCCCAGTGCCTGCTGCTTTTGTTGGTGCTGCTGCTGCAGCTGTTCCTGGTAGGTTGGGCATGGCGGCTGGGTGGCGCTCAGGAGACGTGGGGGCGGGGGGGGCAGAGCATGGTAGAGGAGAGGAGGGACGTTCTTGGATCCTCAGCGTGTTGGGGTCCTGAAGGGCTCCCTGCCCCGTATTCCTGGCCCCTGCCCTTCTTCCTGTTTGGTTTGAGTGAGAACTTGGTACATTTGGTTTCCAGCCAAAGCCAGAGGACAGGCTAGCTGTGAGCTAATTTGTGGTCCCAGTACCACAACTCACTAACCCTCCCAGCTTCCCTACTGGTCCGCCACCGTCTCAGTTTCTCCCCAGGATCCGTCCTGAACCTAACCCGTTTGTTCCCCCTTTCTGCTTTTCCGACCTGTCCAGCTGCGGCTCCTCACCTTCCTGTAGGCCACACGGGTGGGGAGCCTCAGGCTTTGGGGCCAAATGCGGCCCGCGGCTGGGCTTCTTTATTTAGCCCCTTTCCAGTTCCTGGATCTGTCCCCTAGATCCAGTTCCTACCCCCCCAAGTGCTGAAAGACCAAGCTCCCTAAGGCAGCGGAGATGAGGGCCTGCAACCAAGGAGGAGGGGGTGGGCCCATGGCACAGTTCTATGATCTGGATCCTCCTCTTTCCGAGTGTCCCCGTTAAGCACTCCCAATCCCCAATTTCTGTGCAGCTCTTGGAGCTTGCAATAGTTTTCCAAATGGCCCCTGGGAGGGAAAAGGTTTCTACTCCTGGCTGGATGGTGTTCGAATCAACAAACTCAGTGGAATGGGATCCTCCACGCTACTGAATCTATGGGGGAGAGCGGCGCACCGCCCTGTCTCCCCTCACTCCCCGTGGAGGCCATTTTGATTGTCAGGGAGCGACAGGAGAGATCTCTTGGAAAGGAAGAGGAGTTCTGGTCGCCTCACGCAATGAGGTAGAGCGGATCGTGAGGCTCTCTGCTGATTCCCTTTCCCAACCGCCATGACGCTTTGCGTAACCGAACTTTGCCTGGACACCTTAGTCCTCCACTTCACAGAAGACACTCGCCCCTGACTGAGGGGGTCTCCCTGTCCCCACACAGGGACTGCTTAGTCCTTTCCTGTCCCCTGGCTTAGGGTCCCCCTCCCACCCCTTGCTGCCACTGCTGCTCCATCAGCAGAGGCGGGTGGTGTGGAGGTTACGGAGCAGGGGAGGGGGGGATCCCAGCAGGGTTCAGACTGGACACTAACGGCCTCCCAAAATGCGTGTGCCCATCACCCAGGGCATCGAGCCTGTTCGACAATGGTACCGCACCTTTCCTGCCAGGCCACCGTGTCCCGGCTGGTTTGTGTACTGCTTATAGCCAAGGGTTAATGGGCACCGTGTTTAAAAACTGACCGTAAATGCCGTTTGGAGCAGATGTTTGCGCCGTCTGGTGTTCTGAGGCCACTTCGTGAGGGTGAAAGCATTTGTTGATTTCCCCCCTGAGATTCTGGATTTACGAGCAGAAGGAAAAGGGAAGAGGTTGAGCTGAGGGTGTGATTCTGTAGGGTTAGTTACCCGGGATTGGGAAGTCCCAGCTGAAACCCTTTGAGCAAGGCCAGCCCCCGGACCAAATGGCACCCCAGGTAAGGCGCATCTTGGACCCCTCCCCCCACCCCCCGTGACAGGTGCCCCCTGAGCCTGACGTTCCCCCCAAAGCCCCAGTATCCCAGGGGGTCGCCTGCCCCTAAATCCGGCCCTGCTTGCAGGTCTTAAGGACATGTTTCGACAACCAGTCATCTTGGAAGCCCAAATTAAATGTATTCGACAGGTTTGAAAAGGTAGCCCGGGGACCAGGCGCCTGCCTGTGTGGCTAAATGGGGAGGTGAAGAAGGCTATCCGAACCAAAAGGGCATCCTTTAAAAAATGGAAAGCTAGTTCTAATGAGGAAAATAGGAAAGAGCAGAAGCACTGACAAATTAGATGTAAAATGTTAACAAGGCTGGCCAAGAGAGAATTTGGAGACCTACTTGCTAAAGAGGGAAAACACTAATATTAAAAACTTGTTTAAGTACATCAGAAGCACGAGGCCTGCTAGAGAGTCAGCTGGGCCATTAGATGACCGGCGGTAAAGGGGGCACTTTTATCCCCTGTGAAAGGGAGGATAAGGCCATTGCAGAGAAGCTGAATTCTTTTATTTGCTTCGGTCTTCACGGCAGAGGATGTTGGGGAGATACCCACGCCGGAACTGTTCTTTGTAAGCGATGAATCGGAAGAGCTGTCCTATATCAACATGACTCTAGAGCAAATCGACAGACTCTAAATAGTAACACATCACCGGGATCAGATGGTATACACCCCAGAGTTCTGAAGGAACTCAACGATGAAGTTGCAGACCTGCTGCTTGTCATTTGTAACCTGTCGCTAAAATCTGCCACTGTTCCCGAGGACCGGAGAGTAGCGAATGGAACGCTGATATTTAAAAAGGGCTCCTGGAAACTACAGACTGGTGAGCCTGACGTCGGTGCCAGGAAAACCGGTGGAAACGCTTGTTAAACACCAAGCCTAAAAGGCCACAATCTGGGGGGGGCCCATACTTCCTAGTGAATCTGTGTCCCCTGCTACTGGGAGGAGGGTCTGGGACCCCGAGGCCCCTATTCCATCTTCTGCACCAGGGTCCGTTCCAACCTAGCTGCACCCTTGTCATGGCGCTGGTGTGCAGGATTGGAAAGCATGAGGACGGGAGTTGTGTTTCTATCCCATAAAAATCTCTTGACCTTAAAATCCCACTGCCCCAGCCTATTCAGAGAGCGCCCCCTGCCCATTCAAGACCAACACGAGTCACTCTTGAGTGCTGCTACTGAGAACAAAGGAGAACTGTAACCTCTTTTATTGGGCCAACTCCCATTGGCGGAGGTAGGCAAGGTTTCAGAACTCATGGGGTCCTTTGTCAGGCAAGTTAGGAATTAGAATTATAGACTGAGCAGAGCCGTGTGGTCTATGTGGTGATTGGGAACCATGGCAAAGGGACGGGAGAATCGGGGAGGAGGAGGCGAGGCCGAGCCCCAGGGAGGAGGTCCGCAATCAGAAAGGGCGCAGTACAACAAGGTGGAAAGAATAAGAGTTGCTGGTAGTAAGTCAACTTAAAGCTTCCTGTAGCTGTAGACAGTCGTTAGACTTGCACGTTTCTGTAACGGCTTGTGGGACCCATGTCTAAACTGAGTCCATTGTTCTCTGTATCTAATAGAGCTAGGAATTTTTGTTCCCAGACTCGCCTTTCAAAGGTGTTGGTTTCCTTTGAAGAGAAAGTCAGAGGGTCATTTCAGACGTTACGAAATCGCTGCTGACCACAGTGGATCTCAGTGGGTTCCGTGTGGTGGCAGCGATCACAGGAACGTCTGATTGCTCCCGGCCAGATCTTCACCACAGTGAACGCCCAGCCGGAATCAAATTGACCATGGTTCTGGCCCTGGTTAGATTGGCCGTGGTTAGATTGGCCACAATCCGAGATGGGCCAAAAGTAACATCGGTTACTTTTGGTCCATCCCGGCTCGTGGCCCCGACTGCAGTATGGGATTGGGCGCAGCGGCCACATTGGCTGCTGCGCCTGCCCGTCTTTCCGCGGGGAGGGGGCGGGGCTGTGCGGTTGTGCCGCACAGCCCCCTCCCCCACGCATCCCCCTCCCCGATCCCCGTTTAGCGATCAGGCCGGCACGTCTAAAAGACAGCCAGTCTGATTACGGACCGGGATCCATCTTGGGTTCAGCATGTCGGGCCGAACGGCCAGCAGCGTCTGAAAATACCCAGAGTTGGAAAGGGACTTCAAGGGCCGTCTAGTCCAGTCCCCTGCTTGGATGCAGGATGACTTTCGGAACCTCATGCTGAATTCACGGGCCTTCCTACCCAAGAGGAGTGAAATTCTGGCCACCCACCTCCGTTGGCACCAGAGAAGCTCTTGGGGTTCGAGCACCCGAGGCAGGTTGGGGGAAGTGGCTTTCTTCCTAGCCAGTCGGTGCCGTTTTCCTGCTGAGAACTGTTTAAATTCCCATAACGCATCTGGAGTAGTGGCTGCAAGCAGCTGTTGTACAGTGACTCTGCTCGTCACACACACACACACACACACACACACACACACACACACTGTTCCCAGTGTCAAAGGGCAGAGGAATACAGGTTTTTGAGCGCGGCATTGGCCTCTTTGCAGACGACAATGCAGCCCAGTGCAAGAGGTGGGCAGCTACGCCAGGCAGTGCCATGGGCAGGAAGGCTGTGCCGCTTGAAAACCAAGTCCCGGAGAGGCTCGCTGTGTGAGATAAGCATCCGGGTTCAGTTCCCCCAGGAAGCTGGGGGCTGGGGCTCCCTTTCTCGCAGCCCCTGGCCGCCAGCTTCTCCCTGCAAAAGGACGAGTCTCGTATTCTCTCTTTCTCTAATCTCATGAAAGCAGAGGCAGGGAAGGTGTCGCAAACAGGAACTGCGGCTCCCACGGTGGTTTGACCGAGGGCGGGGGCAGATATTTGGAGACGCTCAGGGGGAAGTTGGCTGCCAGTTCCTTTTCTCTTGAGCAGCGAGGAGGCACCAGTTTCTTGGGGGAGGGGAGGGTTAAACATTTATTTTATCTCTTAATTTTGTTTTATTTATTTATTTATTTATTTAAACGTACATGCCCCTCTTCCCAGCAGCTCAGGGCGGTAAACCAGCACAAACCATAAAAACATCAAAACTAGTACCAAAAAACCACCCCCGATCCTCCCCCAACATCACCTCTCCATTCGCCACGCTCAACCCCTCTCGCACCCTTGCCCCCAAACCACCCCTGTCCCCACCCACCAAATGCCTCTTCCAACAAAAAAGTCTTGTACAGCCTCCAGAAGGCACTCAAGCCTGGGCTCAAACGAGCCTCATGGGGAAGGGAGTTCCACACTACCAGGGCAGCCACCAAGTACGCCCCCTTTGTGACTTCTTGTCATACAAACAAATGACCATGCGCGCTAATGGCCAGGGTCAAGAGTTGGCTGATAAGAATAGCCCTTCACCCCCATCTTGGAGTGGGATAGACGGGAGGACCTAGCCTCTCGACCAGAGCTTATTTTACATGGGAGGCACAGCCCCCTGTCCAAGAGTCATGATGACCCCACAGGTTTGGCAAGGGGTGTGGCCCCATGGAAAGGGACGTGGTGGAGGGACTGGCCCCGCCTTTTCCAGTGCGACGACCGTGGCCCCTTTCCAAATGGAGTAATATCACGGCTTTCAGGGCGTGCGTGGTCATGTCAGAAAGAAAGGTGCAGGACAGTCCACTCTCGTCCACCACATCTGACGTGGCCGTGTCACCCACCTGAAGGGCTCCGAAGGGGCAAAAGCTACAAGGCTGGAATTGTGGTCCTGATTGGCTTGGAGGACCAAGATGGCAGTCCTACCTGCTTCCAAGAGGAGAGATGTGCCATTTGGGGAAGACGGCCCTTAGGGTAGGCGCTGAGGGAGCTATACCAAAACCTTACCGATCACCAAAGCGCTTGGCTGGGGGGCTAACAAGCAACTACCAGCAGGGGGAGCCTCCTCTTTCTCCTGTGATAGTTGTGGGATGTTCATCTTCAGCAGCTATGACCCAGGGCCTGGTGACCTCTGAAGATACAGTACTCCATCCATAACAGCACCCCGGCTCCCAGTGCTTCCCTCTCGAACCTGTCGTTCTGTGCCCCCAGAGTCAGTTTCTGCTACAGTTTGGCCAAATGTGAAATTCTTCAGAAATGGCTGCCATTGCAGCAGCTTGGAATTCACAGGGCCTGTTACCTACCTGCCTGCTCTCCGCCGGGGAAGGGGGAGTTGCTGTATTGAGGCCCTGGGCGCAGTGCTGGATGCCAGTAGGATTACCCACCTACTCCTGAGCTTTCACCCTCTGAGGGCGGCGCAAAGGGGGATGGAACATCACAATGTCATGACGCTTGCAGGGAGCGGGGCCGTCGGACACAATCCCATCCCCCACGGGATTTTCTCCATTCCTGTTCCTTGTCAACGATTGGTCCATGTAAGTCTCTAACGAGTAAAGATCTTTCCGTAATCAAGACTTGAATCGAAGACAGAGAGGACCTAGCGGTGGCCTGTATTGATAAGCGGTCTCCTTGGTCTTCCTCTCTGAAAGAGGAGCATAAGTTTGAATCCTGCTTAGACCTATTGGCCGTAATCCAATGCTACACGGATTGCCACACGTGAGCACGGTTTGCGCACGGCATCATGTGCCGGCAATGCATTTCCGCCCGGGATCCGCACAGCCATTGGGTCGGGGCCATTCAGTATAAAATGCCACAGGAGAGCCTTTGCTGCCGCAAGATTTTCAAACATTTCCCTCCAGAATGGTGGAGGGCCGTTTTTTTATTTTTTTGCACGGGGTGAAAGGCTTCTGCCCCCATGGAGCCAGATCTTGCCCGCTGCCTCTTTGAATATTCCTTCTCTAAAGCAGCGCAATGAACGTGGCTGCGAAAGACTCTACAAAGAGACTTGGGCGGGAGATCTTTCCCAGCCAGGCTTCAAAAGATCGAAAGACGACTGGGTCACGCTAACGACTATTCAGTTAGGAGCAACGTAGCTATTGCTGCAGAGAAAGTTAGTGGCGGGGGACTTCACGCAGCTCGGTGAAGAGCAGCGATTTAGAGTTTGGGAATTTAAAACTTCTACAGAAGGACTTGCCGAAAGTTCATCGTCCGTTTATTAAGCAGGTTTTTAAATATCAGACATTTTAACTTTTATGATCCGTGGTGTCGGATAAGAACATAAGTTAATGCCAGACTGGATCAGACCAATGGTCCATCAAGCCCAGCATCCTGTCTCTGACAGTCGCCAGCCTCGGTCGCTTGGGAATAGTACCCAACAGGTAGTCATGAGGCAATCCATTCCCTGCTGGCCCGTTCACTCTCAGCTCTCGACAGTGAGTGGTTACCTCTCCCAGCCTTCTTGGCTAATAGCCATGAATGGACCTGTTCGCCGAGAACTTATCCAGTCCTTTTTAAAACCCAACTATGCTACCGGCCATGACCAAAAATTCCACAAGTTTATTGTGCACCGTGTGAAAAAATACTTTATTTTATTTGTTTTAAATCTGCTGCCAGCTAGTTTCATGGAGTGTCCCCTAGTTCCTGTACTATTTGGGAGGGTAAACAACAACTCCCCGTTGACTTGTTTCATGCCACCCATGATTGTATGAGCTTCTATCGTATCTCCTCTCAAATCGTACTCCAGGCTGAAAATGGTGTGATGTGTAGTATTTTGTTTGATAGCGAATTGTACAAGCTGAACGATGCAGCTGTTTCGTATTTTATTAGTTAGCCACCCAATATATATGGCAAGTTGCCTTGTACCCACACAGCCTCACTCTCACCTGTTATTCTACAGTAATGGCTGCAGAGAGAGAGAGTACAATTAAGACTGTGTCCTGACGTCCGTTTTTTTAACTTCTCTTTGTTGATATCGTGTTGTCGGATGTATTTTCATGACATAGTGGCCAAATTGCTAAATTGCTTGTTTATGAATTTGATTTGATTAGTGGGCCACCTCCTGCCTGATGTGGAACCCCAACTTTTCCACGTTACGGGGGGCGTCCCTAATTGACACAGGACAAATCAGAGCTTTCCCCCGAGCCCGGAAATTCTGGGAACAAAAGCCAGTGCGTGTCTAGGAAACCCAGCTGGTGGCGAACCTAGGGTACCAACACTGGTTTCCTGTTTGGCCAACAGCTGTAGGCCAGACCCCTGCTGTTTCCCACCTCTTTCAGGGTCCCCGGTCTCCCTCCCACTCCTCATCCATGCTTTGCTCAGAATTTTGACCACTGTTGTCTTAAAGTTGGATTGTTTCAAATCGCCCACCTTTAAAACCGGAATCAACTCGATGGAGTCGTCTTGCCATGACTTTGGCGCAGGGTTAACCTGATGGCTTGGTTGGAGCTTGCCAGCTTCATATTGGAGCTGGACTAGGATCCTGGGAACCTGCCACGGCTCTGCTCGCCAATCTGGAGTCGCTTCTCTATCCATTTATTTATTGGACGTTTTCCTCAACTAGGATTAAACTTTCCTCTGTTGAGGTTTGGTTTGAGGCTGCACTGCCCTCTCCTGGCTGTCTTAGGTAATTACCATTCTCTACTTTTTTCCCCCCATAGGGCATTCTGTCCTGCTCTTGTCACCCCAGCCTCTCAAATTCCAATTTGCTGCCATTTCAGATGAAACTTAACTTGCTCGCTCTGACGGCTTCTCCCCTTTGCCATTTTGAGTAGGGCTGGGTAGGCAAGCATGGCCGAGGGGGCTGGATGTTGGCCATGCGTTGGATTCTGATTTGCTTAGTGCTCTTGACCAAGCCTCCAGATTCCTGTTCTGCTCTAGTACAGACGAAAGTCTTTCCAGGCCAGGACTCTCGCTCGCTCTTGCGTGTGGGCAGCCCAGTAGCGCCCTGAGCTGAGGAGGTGTCCCTCCCGGCGAGGGGCCCGCGACGTGCAGGCCTCAAAGCAGACCTTGATCTTAAAGCCACCTCCGCCTTCGTTTTTCTTGAAGCCTCTTTCTAACCCTCTTGGCTGTGGAGAAAAGCTTGTAGAGAATGTCACTCTTCCTCCGCTTCGGAGTCTCCTTCTGCCAAAACCGCCTTCAGCTCTTTCCCCCACTAGGCCTGGAGCTTCCCTCCCTGAAAACATACGCTCTGTTCCTTCCTTCCCTCTTGACCCTTCAGATTGCTCCTAAAACCCTGGCTTTCTCTGACTTGGGGCTGGCCGTGAGCAGGGCCAGCAGGGGCTGTGAGCCAGGCCCCATGGTTAAGGGAGGAGGGGGGGGCTGCAGGGAGACCAACCCTGGTAGCCGCAGGTCCAGCATTTTCCTGTGGATCCCTCTCCCCGCCTGCAGTTCTCAGCCCCTGGGGTGGCTGCTTCAGGGCCCTCTCCCCCCTCCTCTCACATTCAGTAAGTCACCAATCCCTCAATCCCGTCCTGTCACAGAGGGAGGGGTGCGCATAGGAAAGTCTGTGTGTCACTTTCTTGTTTTTTTGTAAGCAAACACCAAACTGCCAACTATTTAAGGGGAGTAGGGCTATGGGGAGTAGGACTGTGGGGGTGGGGGTGCATTTTATTTTTGCCCCAGGCACCATAAATTCTACAGCCGGCCTTGTCCTAACTCCTCGCTGATGCTCCCTCTATTGTTCTCTCATTTGGAGTCCCCTTCTCCCCGCCAAGCCGGTGCAGCTGCAACTTCTCAACTTCGTGAATGTCTCCCTGTCTCTCCCTACATTCCCCTCTCCTGTGTCCGTTCTAGACTGTAAGCCCCTTGGGGTAGAGACCTCCTTTCTAATCCTGACTGATCAGCGCCCGGCAAATTGCCGACGGCATAGATGTAAGAACAGTAATAAAGTGTTAAAACTTCCACCTCTTACACTGAGGGTTAAATTCCCTCAAGGCTTGGAAACCAAGAAAGAAGTTACGAGCTGACTGAAGTGTTTCTGAATGCCTGTCTTCCCCTGCACCTTGAGGCGGCCTGTCTTTACCCTTCTCTACTCCGCTGTCCTTGCCGTGATCAGGAAAGAAGAACTTTTGAAAGCGGATGCTGCTTTCGACAGCATTCTCTTATCCTTGCTTGCATCTGACGTCAAGCTTCTATTGCCAAATCAGAGGAGCCCTTGCTTCCTTCGACTGGAGGAATGCATCCTGAGCCGACCTGGGCCCAATGTGACCCAGTGGAGCTTTTCGTGGGTCAAGGAGACCTTTGTATAACTCATTAAAACGTAATCGTTGTGGGCGTTGCTTGAACGCTGATGTTCTGCACCGCAGTTCAGGGCCTGGGGCATTTGGGGATAGCGATAGGAGAGTTCCTTGTAAAACACACATGCAGATTCAGAGTGGATTTCAGGAATCGGGCATAGGGAAGATTGGCTTTCCAGAGCTGGGAAGCGGGGACGCTTGGCCATTTTGGGGTGCATTTTGGCAGAGCATCGCAGGCGGCATCTGCTCACGCCATTTCCCACCTGCCCGCTTCTAGGGGGCTAGTCTTCATGACAAGGAGCGGAGGGAGGCAATTCAGTGCCCTGGGATAACAGAGTGCAAGTCATGGAAATGGCTTGCCTCGAAATACCTAGATGTACAGGAATGGCGTTCTCCTACTGGCTGGCTGTTTTCATAGCAAAGAAAAATGCGGACGTGTGGTTGGCAGACTTCTTTCGCGTGCTTGTAAATGTGGCCACCACCTAGGGCTAGAGCATTTTTATTTTAAAAAAATTTTTTTATAAAAGAGTCCTGTGATTAGAGCGGAGACGCATCCCTGCAAAAACAGGTATCCCTCTCGAATTTCTGGTACTCGAATCAACTCAAAAATATTGAGTACCGATCAGTATCCGATGTCAACCCAATTAGAACACCCAGGGTCCTGGAATGTCAGCTTCCAGTCCTGGTTTTTCGGTTTTCTATCCTGATTGCCCGATCGGTAAATATCGCCTTGTCCTCTTGCAACCTTGCCAGATGAGTGCTTCCGGGGTGGGGTCTGGGCAGAAATGTGTGTATGTGCTGCGGCTCTCATTGAGAACCTGTCTAATTCCTTGTTAGGAACGAGGAACGGGAGCGAGCATGGAGGGCATCGCGAGACACCAAACTGGAGACCATACCAAACTGTGAAGCATGGTGAGTTTACCCTATGGCCGTGCCTTTCCGGCAAAGGCCCGGTGGGGTCAGCGGGGACGTTTGCGTTGTGTTGAGTGGGTTGCAGCTCAAGTCGTGAAGCAGCTAGTTTGCTTTCGTCCCGGGATGACCTTTCTGCGCTAAGATGCGATGAAGTGTTGGCTCCCAGAGCTCCCCAACCTGTTCTGACACGCACGGACGTTTGCCCCTCTGGGCTGGCACGGACAGTTCGAATCTTGGAGCTGAAAGGAACCCCAAACGTTATAGCTAGCCCAACCCTTTCCATGAAGCAGGATTCACAGTATCTACACCAATTCCTGAAGGGTGCCTGTCTAACCTATTTTTAAAGACCTCCGCAGCTTCTCTTGGCAAATGATTCCACTGCCAACTGTCCTGGTAGCTAGAAGTTTAGCCTAAGTCTTTTCTCCTTTTAATTGAAGCCCATTCCCTTTGCTCCTGTCCTGAGTGACCAGACAGAACCACTCCTTAGAGCAATCTGTTATATATTTGGGAACTGCGATTATTTCCTCCCCGCATTTAATCTCCTTCAAACATTCCTAGATCTTTGAATCTCTCGTGTGTGTGTGTGTGTACATGCGTGTGTGTGTGTTGGCAGTGGGTGTAGCACGGAGCTGGCCTGAGAGACTCTTGACTTGTAGACCCAACTCTGCCCCAAATTGCTGTACATCTCTTGACGATCAAGTTCCCTTCTCTGGGCCGAACATACTGGGTCAGACCGCTGGTCCGTCTGACCCAATGTTTTGCCTTCAGTGGTGGGTAATACTAGCCGCTTCAGGAGAATAGGACAAGAACAGGACATCTGTCAAGGGATCCATTCCATGTCGTTCACTCCTAGATGCCAGCGGTCAGAGGGAGCACCCACTCTGAGATGGGAATTTTGTAGACCCTTCTAACCAGCCGTCCAAGTGCTTTGCATCTGCTGTTCTCCGCAGCCCCATGAAGTGGGCAGGTGGAAGGAGGGGGGAGGATTGTGACAGGGCAGCCTTGGGCTGTAAAATTTGTTAGGATTGGTGCCCCAATTAGCCCCACCATTCCAGCCACTTTCCGCCACCGTGTGCAGGTTCCTTTACAGTGCAAAAAGTCCAAACATACCAAAATCCCAAATACTTCTCAGCAAAGGGCTTCTGCTGCAAGCCGGTCTCTGGGCATTCAGTTCTTTGCTCTCACCAAATTCTTCCCAAACCAGCCTCCAACTACAGAACTCTTCGTCTAGCCCCCGCCAGACTCAGGCTGACCCTCCAGCAGAGCTTTCTATGCCTTATATCCCCAGGAGGGGTGTGGCCTATGGAAGCAGCCAACTCCCTTAAAGGGACAGTCACTCCAGCAATTCAGAAGGGCTTCCCTCGCACCAGGCCCTGGTTACGCAGCCACTTGGGGCCAACTGTCACAGGTTATTTCATTCCATTGCACCAGGGAAATTGAGGCACAGGGACCCTCCCCACGTGCCTGGCAGAGTCGGGAATCGAACCCACGTCTCCTGGCTCCCAGTCCGACTCCGACCGGCGTGGCCTCTAATGATGGAGGCAGTGAAGGGAGGGGAGGCTCCCAAGGGTTAAAGCAGGTCTCTGCTGGACTCGGATGCGGTACTGTCTGTTGCCTGAGCACTGCCTTTCCCACACTGTTGCTAGCAGCTAAATGCAGCGCGCAGCGATATAAATATCCCTCAGGCCATAAGGTCACAGAACACCAAGGCTGGAGCCGGTGGAGAACCCGGCTACTTGGCGAGCCACTGCCGTATAAGGATTTTATCATTGGGCAAAGGGGCTGGTTAGACTGTAAAGGGAATCTTCTCTTTCCATCCTGGGACTCCCGGCCGAGCGGGCGAGGGAATCTGAAGAGTCTCGGTGGGACGGTAACTGAGGTCTCTCACCCCCCCTTGGCAAAGCAGAGGGCCTCTTCCAGAGAAACACACAAGTTCTCGGCTCTGGAATGGGTCTGGCTTGAGATGCTTTACTCTCCCCTTTTCCTCTAAGGTTCTTTGCAGGGCCCCGTTAACGTAGCAAACCCCGAATGTGTTTTATCCTCCCAACCCCTGCGGGACCGTGCAGAGCTGCCAGGCCCATTCGAACAAACGAAGAAGTGCAGTGCAGTGCAGAGGGGCTAAGGGACTGGCCCAGAGTCGCGCGGGGAGTCTGTGGCAGAGCAAGGAAGCTAACAAAGAGGGTTTCCGAGCCATAAGCCAGCACCCTTGAACGGGGAACCTTTTCCCTCTCGGGGGCAATTTGGGAGGTAGGGGTGCGCTCCGGATTGTGGAAAGAACGGGAGGGTCCAGATCGTGGATCTGCCCCCTAGCCTCAAGCGCATACCCTCATCTCTGCTCCCTTCTCCTTCAGCTCGATCTTTCAGAGTACGGGGTTAGGGACTGGATTTACAGGCCAGTTCCTGGAACTGGGAGAGAGGCAACGAAAACCCAGCCAGGGGGTGGGGGTAGGGCAGATTTGTCCCGTGGGCTAGAGTTTTCCCACCCCTGCCCTAACCCCTGCCCAGTCCTTCCTTTTGATTCTAGGCATCATGTTTTACTAGCAGAGCCAGTAGGGGCCATGGCTTGGGCCCTGCCGTTGGAGGGGAGGGCCTGCAGGGAGGCCAGTGCTGATAACCTCAGGTCCAGGGCTCCTGAGGCCTCTGGATGGGCTATCTCCATGGGCTTCTCCCCAGCCCTTGGGGTGACTGATTCCTTCCTGTGGGGCCCTGTCCTCTCCCCCGCCCCCTTTCCTTACTAGGGTGGAGTGAGTGTACGTTTTAAGCTTTTTAAAGCCCGTGTCTATGCTAGGACGGCTACCGATGCAGAATTTGAAGGAACACTTATGAAACTTTTAAGGAACGCTTACGTTTTAAGGAAACTCTTCAGGAGCACCTATGCAAGTTTTTAAGGAACACTTATGAAAAATACATATTGCAGGCCCAGCAATATGTATTTAAGTGTTCCTTAAAAAATGTGCAGTGGTGGCAACCCTAGTCTGCCCATACATGCGTGTGAAAACTTGACACTTAGTTTTTGCAAGTAAGTGCCAGACTGCCAAATGTTAAAGGGCTATAATGGGGCCTTGCATTTTATTTTTGCCCTGAGCTCCACAAACTCCCAAGACCAGCCCTGTTGACTAGTGTCGCTAGTCTAGAGATGGCCAAGAGGAAGGTCCTGATGTCGCGTCTCCAGTCGATCGTGGGGTGGGGGGGGAGGACCGCTAGCCGCTCAGAGATCCCCCCCCCCGGGGAGGAAAGCAGGACCAGCGGCCCAGGGAGTGTCGCTGGGGAGGGGACAGGCTTGGAGAACTCCTCCAGCGCAATGGAGAAGGCTCCTCTCCGCTCCTGAGACTGGGAGCTGAGGTGCTCTCAAGCCTGGAGCCAGCGAGAGGAGTCCCAGCCAGGAGCTCTGGAGCCAACGGGAGGCATCCTAATAGATCACCTGAGGTCGATGAGTTGCAAATTTGCCCCAACCACACACACACACACACACAGCCCAATTGCTTGAATGCGGCCAAGGTGGGTGTTTCCCCTAGCTCTTACCTGTGTGCGCCGCTGAACCAATTAGACACAAATCACAGTAAAACCTCTCTTAGCTGAACTTCACAAATCCTTTCTTACTCTGTACACACTCTGAAGGGAAATAAAATGGGTCTCTTCAGCGCTGTTCTAAGAGAACCCTCCCATAGCCCAAACACCTCTCTGATACAGACCAAAAGCCTATCTCCCAAGGTGCACGGATACAAAGCAGGTTATGTTATACCGAGGATGGGAAGCCCCTAGACCATGGATCAAATCTCGACTTCTAGTCCTGATTCCCACCCCCCCACCCCCAAAATACCGATTTTGTTTCTTCCCGGTTTTCCAACCCGATATACCAATCGGAACATCAAGCAGCCGGTACCGGAGGTTACCGACTTTTCGGGTTTCTGGGTACCCCTTCATTACCCAGGTAGCCTGCCGAGTACCCAATGTTGTATCCAAAAATGCAGATATTACCCGCGGGCACGAAATTTAAGTACCGGTTCCAACTTCCCATCCTGAGCACCTCGGCCTCCAACTTCCCAGGTCACCTCGGCCTCCAACTCCTATCCATCCTGTAGCATTTGTACACATTTTTCAAAGTAGCCCAAGGGAGGGGGAAGTTTCTCACGACTGTGCTACACTGACCAGTCACTTTTCCACACTTTCCTTCAGAAGGTATCTGGGAACATCTGGCGGAGGTCATATGCAAATTTCTGTCTTCTGGCACGGAGGTTTTGATCAGGGTTCCATGTCCTGGAAACAATGTCCTCTAATTGCTCTCCAGAGAGCAAGCAACTGAAAGAGCAAAGCGTGGTCTGGGTTCACACCTTGGACCAGGGGCATCTGAAAGGTTTATTGTGGGAGATACGGAGCAATTCCAGCTGTAGTTTTATTGTGCAAAACCGACTTTCTACAGCTGCCAACTTGCTTCCTGACACTCACAGAGCAGGGTGATTCTCCGGGATGGGAAACCAGAAATCTTTAGTGTTCGTGGGATAACAAAGTGAAATGGTTCTTGTTTCCTGTTTGGAC
This sequence comes from Sphenodon punctatus, assembly GCA_003113815.1. Taxonomy (NCBI): domain Eukaryota; kingdom Metazoa; phylum Chordata; class Lepidosauria; order Sphenodontia; family Sphenodontidae; genus Sphenodon; species Sphenodon punctatus. Next base: position 502,620 of record QEPC01014492.1, read on the forward strand.
TCCACGATGCAGTAGGCTTCGTACTGTCCCGCGGCAGCACAAATGTGTCTCTCACAGGGAAACGGACTGCAGCTTGGAAGGGCTCGGTCTCTGGAGTCCTCTAGAGGACATTGGAACAAAACAACAAAAATCCGGAAAGTTGGGGTGGCCTGGTGACATCTCCGTTATCGGAGTCTTACCTAGTCCACGTCTCAACGCTTCTGGGAGTCGCCTGGCGTCGCTGTTTCCAAGGACGTCAGGGCGACTTCTTGTCCAGCGAGGAGCATGTAAATCACCCCCACGGGAGTTTCACCGAGCCGGATTTTTAAACTCGGGGAGAAATCCCGCATGTTTAAAAACATCCTCGGTGAAGCTTATTACCAGGGGTGCTTCAGAATTCCACATTGTACCCCATGCCATTGGGGGGGGCGGGGAATAAGTGGGGGGGCAGTATTGGCCCACAGAGGAGTTGTGTGTCTGAACATAGTAATCTCATGGTGGTGAAGTTGGAGGTGGGAAAAAACCAGCCCCAACAAAATCCCCCTAGTATAATATTAGTGCTAAATTGTGGTACAGTGCAACCTCATTATCCTGTATGTTCTAGCTAAAAACATTTAGAATGAGGGTGCTCTGTGCATGGAAATCCAATTGTGATGTGACACATTGGGAGCCACGCCTCTCACTGCGTTGCAACCAAATTGGTGCTATAACGATGCGCGTTACGAGGTTGCACTGTATCCCTGATTGGAGGCTGGGTTATTGGTTCCTACATTGTAATCATTCATGCAGCTGCTTTGCAGCATTTCCATCCTATAGAGAATTTCAGAGTTTCAGCTGTTAACTTGAATCACGACAGAAATGGGAAATTTCACATTTTTCTGTAAAATAGAAATTTTGGAAAACCCTTTCCAAAATTTCAATCTATTAGAAAGACAAAGTCTTCAAATCCTTAGGGAATTTGTGTGTGTGTGTGTGTGTGTGTGTGTGTGTGTGTGTGTGTGCACACGTGCAAATTATCAGATTTTGTTCCTTGGTTTGTTTGTTTTGTCCAAACACCCTGCTTACCTTGAGAGTGCATCTTCTGTTGTCTACCTCACAGAATGCTTGGCAGGCTCAATAAAGTGATAAATGGGAAGAGATGGACCTCTAGCAAAGTTCCCCCGTTATGTAATACGGCCTCACTCCATGCAGTCAAGCTCTTGGACTGGCTGGGGAGGGGTTGGGCTCAGTGTTTCAATAACATTGCAAAACGTTTTTCAGAATTCCTGTGACAGATTCCCAATGGGGAAATGGTGATCTTTGAAATGGTGTCATCCGATAACAGACAAAATAAAGTGTCCCCATGGGGCTTGAGAGCCACCGTATCCTAGTGGAGAAGGTGTTAGTCTTGCGTCTAAAAGACCAGGGTTCAAATCCTGTCTTAGCCACAATCTCACTGAGTGGCCTTCGACAAGTCCAGTGTTTAATTTGTAAATAATAATAATAACTTAAATGGTTGAGGCCCAAGCCTGTTGGAGTGGGGAAAATGAACTCTATTCGCCAACTAGCAACCCAGCCACTAGACTAAGCTGCCTCTGTACAGCTGAATATAAAAAAGGAGGAGTTATGATTTAATGTATACAATGACCAGCATGATGTGGGGCAGGAAAGTCAATGAATGAAAGCCAAAAAAATCTGTGGTTTTTTCTGGCTTTCATTTCCAGCCTCCAAGATGACTAATATCAACCTTTACCTGATCTTTCAGACTTTGAGGTGTACGTTCCTACTGGGAACATTTCCTGGGACTTTAATTGAATTGCTAGTGTCCTGGCAGCCCACGCCTCCTCCCCACAAATTAAGCCTTGAGCAAGTTATCATCTCTCAGCCTCAGTTCCCAATCTGTAAAATGAGAATAACAATGACCTTTCTCCCTAGGTTATTGTGAGAGCGTGAATTAGATAAGGATTAGGAAGAGCCTTGAACGCTGAAAAAGCTATGGAAATAATAATAATAATAATTAATAATGTCAATTTTGAAATGGAAACTTTTTGAAATTTCATTTTGAAAATTTGGGGGGGTTGAAATTTCTAAAGCGAGGTGGTCGTTTTTTATAAAAGCAACATGGCAATTTTTGACGCGCACTAGAAAAGGAACCAGGTGAGCTGGGAGCAGAGAGAATGGCTGAGACTCTGAGGAGATTTTCAGTGAAGAGCTGAGGGAGGTGCTGGTGGGAGTACAGGGCGGGAGTTCCTTCCAATCTGGTGTCATTGGTTGCTAACTAGGCGCAGGAAGGGGGACTCAGTCAAGGCTCTTGCTAATAATCTCTGGGGGGTGGGGTTTTTTTGTGGGTTTTTTGTGACTCTTCTTTGTTTTGTTCCCTCCGGGACACCGTCAGCACCAAACCAAGCCCCGATGAAATTAAAGTCTGGGCCCAGTCGTTCGACAAGCTGATGAAGAATCCGGCAGGCAGGAATGTGTTCCGGGAATTTTTACGGACTGAGTACAGTGAGGAGAACATGCTCTTCTGGTTAGCGTGTGAGGAACTCAAAACCGAATGCAGCAAGCACACCATCGACGAGAAGGCGAGGATGATCTACGAGGATTACGTTTCCATACTCTCGCCCAAAGAGGTACCGTGCCCTCTCCCTCCCGTTGGCGCCCTAAACCTGAGTGCCCGCTGCAGTCTTGTACGTAGGCTCTGACAGAAGTGGGCGCTAAGTATTCCGTGGGTATCGCAGGGCAAGAATTCAACGGGTCCCATCGCCTGATCCAACCAGGCGTTGACGTCCGTCTGACTTTTATTCTGTCTCCATGCTTGACTGTTGTAACGCGCTCTCCGTGGGGCTACCCGTGGTGCCGGTTCAGAGGTTGCAGCTAGTGTGAGGCGGCCTGCCTCACAAGTGCGGGCCACTGGGAGCATATTACACCGGTGCTCTGTTCTCTGCATTGGCTGCCTATATTCTTCCGGGCCCAATTCAAGGTGTTGGTGTGTTGACCTTTAAATCCCTACGCGGCCTGGGCCCCGTCTACCTGCGGGACCGCCTCGCTCCCCGGGCTCTGGATCAGCCCCTGCGGTCGATTGGGAGCACCTTTCCCAAGGTCCCCCAGGTATCCCGGGGGGCCACTATGGAGGGGGCGTTCTCAGTGGTCGCGCCAAGGCTGTGGAACTCCCTCCCAGCAGAGGCCCGGTTGGCCCCGGACCTCCCCTCTTTTAGCCGATTCTGCCAGACCTGGCTGTTCCGTGAGGCCTTTGCCGAGGGAGTCGGGAAGGGTTTTGAGGGTTAGGGAGGGAACTTTTTTTAATAGATATATTTCTTATGACTTCTCCCCCCACCCTTTTTTTTTTTTTTTTTGATTTAATAGAATTTATATTTGTATTTTTAATCCTTTTATATTTTGTTTAAAATTGTAAGCCGCCCCGAGCTGTTTTGGAGGTGGGGCGGGATATAAACTATGCATAAATAAATAAATTAATTAAATGCTGCCTGCCAGGTCCGCTGAGAGAGAAATCTGGGGGCCCCGGGGGTGCTTCCTAGTAGCTGGGGGTCCCCTACTTCCCATCCTCCCCCTGTAATAAGTGTTGAAATCCATTTCAGGAGGGCCTGCTGGTACTTCATTTACACCAGGAGGTGGGGAACCTTTTCCCTCCCAGGGGCTCCTTTGAAAATTGCAACAAGCTCTGAGGGTCACCTAGAGGTTGAAGGGTGTGTACGGGTCACGCTGAGGAAGAGGAGGGTGCAGATCATGGATCTGTTCCCCCTGCTCTTATGCGCCTACCCTCATCTCTGCTAGGGGTGAAACAGCAAGCAACCACTTTTTTTTTTGTCGGTAATGGCCAGTCCGACACCACCTTAATGACACGGCAACCCCCTATTGAAGCAGTGGCGCTTGCCAGTATTTGCTGCCGCTGTCCGCTCAAGCAGGTTGGCCTTTTTGAAAGTGCCAGAGACAGGAACTGTCGTAAACTGCCGTAAAATATCGGCAAGTTTCGTAAAGTTCCGTGAACGGCCGTAAGCTTTATGGGGGAACTGTCGCAAATGTCGCTAAAACTGCCGTAACTGTCGCAAATGACAGCGAACTGTCGTAAACGTCGCAGAGTGCCCTAAGCTGCCACACCTTCTGTAAACTGCCGCAAAATGCCGCACATTTCCGTAAACGGTCACAAATTGCCGTGAAGTGTCGTAAATTGCCGTTGGTTGCTGTCGGACTGGTGGCAAACAAGCCGAAAAAAGCGGCAGCGGAAAGCCGAATGGCAAACTTTGCTGCTGCTTCCGGCCTAATCTCTGCTCCCTTACCCTGAGCTCAGTCTCGGTGCTTGGGGGTAAGAACTGTATCCAGGGGCCAGAATCGGAAATGGGAAAGGGGCCACAGAAAAACCTGTTATGGGCTGTATATGGGCCTCAGGGCCTGAGGTTCTCCATCCCTGACTTACACACACGTTATGTGTCCTTATTTTACTCATCCTGTTTTGTTTATTTGTTTGTTTATTTTTCAAATTATATGCCACCCTTCCCACAGAGACTTACAATCCATAAAACAACAATAAAATTCATACTGTTAAACACTCCCTCCCACCCTCTGCACAACCCTGCCTGCTAACCCAACCAACCCTCCTCCCCGCCTGCCAATGGCTCTTTCAAATAAAAACGTTTTACGCCGTCGCCTCTGAAAGATGCTCAGGCTCGAGCGAACCTCCCGGGGCAGAATGGAATTCCCTAAAACTGGGGCAGCAACCAAGAACGCCCCCCTGTGCGCCCCCCTGTCCCACAAATAAGGGTAAGAGATGGAACCTGCAAGAGGGCCCGGCCGTAGGGGCCGCAATTGAACACATTAGGACAGGCGGTCTCTTCGATAAATGGGCCCCGGACTGTTTAGGGCTTTAAAGGTGAAACCCAGCCGCATGAATTGTGCCCAGGAATTCACACCGTGTGCATTACAAGAATCCTGGAATTACGAGAATTACGAGCATCGCATTCGTGTGTATGAAGAGAAAACGATCTTGCAGGTTTTGCCCTCAGTGCGATTTTCACTCTTTACGTGGCCTGACTGGGCTCGGCGGACAAGGGGTATGTGTGCATCCGCCCCACAGAGAGAGAGTTTGGCTGCACATGCCCCTTTGTTCCTGCTGCTGCATCTCTGCCCCCAGTTCTGGGACGTTCTTTGATGCTACAGAGGCCGTTTCCTTTTGTGTCAGAGTTAGACTTTTATTGTGCTTGGCTGTATGCTGAGATACTTGGGCTTCTGGCCAGTTATATAGGAGCTACCGGGCATCCAAGTTGGTAATGGAGCCCTTGAGTTTGCAAATGGGACACAGGGTGTGATGCTGGCTTGAGCCACTAGAGGGCAGCAGAAAGCCACAAACGCCGCCACCACTTTTCTCTTTCCCCGGAAGTAAGCGGGTGGGTTGGCCTGCTTGCTTAGTGTAGGGCAGAGCTGGGGTGAAGGGTAGCGGGGGGTGGGTGAGGTTATTGAATGGGTGGTTGTCTGGGAGATGGCTTGTCGTCCCCTCGGGACACCCCCTGTGCTGTCCCGCAGGGTTCCGTCTTGTCTCCCTTCTTGTTCGATGAGGATATGAGGCTACTGGGCAAGGTCGTTCGGAGGTTTGGAGTCAGGTGCCATCGCTACGCTGATGACACCCAGCTCTGCCTCTCTCTTTCATCCGATCCAGATCCCGCCGTCTCGGTGCTTACCTGGTGCCTAGCGACTGTTGGGGACTGGATGAGTGTGATCCAGTTGGAACTCAATCCAGACCAAGACTGAAGTGGTGATAGTTGGCCGACCTTGTGACTTGGAGAGGATTGGGACCCCTATCATGGAGGGGGTCCAGCCCCCTTTGGTTGCAGAGGTTCACAGCCTTGGAGCACTTCTGGACCCCTTCCTGCGCCTAGAACCGCAGGTTGAAGTGGTGGCCAGGAGAGTGTTTCACCAACTTCACCTGGTGAGGCGGTTGCTGTCCTTTCTTTCTAATTCAGAACTGGCCGCCATCATCCATGCCTTCCATCACCTCAAGGCTAGATAACTGCAGTGCGCTCCTCATGGGGCTGAGTGTTCAGAAGCTGCCGCTGGTACAGAACACGGTGGCACGACTCCTTTTGGGGGGGGGGGTCATGATTAGCGCATGGCCCCAGTGCTCTTGTTTGCAGTGGCTCCCTATAGGGCATGATTCAAGGTGCTGGTTTTGACCTTTTAAAAGTCCGAAAGCAGCCGGGGTCCCACGCAATCTGAAAGACCGCCTTTCCGACCAGGCTCGGCTGCGGTTAGCCGGGAGGACTCTCTTGCAGGTACCACCTGCCAATCTTGTTCGTACGCCAAGGTCCCGCAGAGGGACGCTCATGGCTGCTGTCCCAGTCTTGTGGAACTGCCTTCCCCCGTCAGAGCCTGGGCGTATTCCGGAGGCGGTGTCAAACTTAGTGGTTGGTTGGGGGTTTTTTTGACAAAGTGTTTGGCAAGTAGGCGTTAGGGTGGGTGGCTTTAGGAGTGAGGGTGGGTTTTTTTTAAAAGAGATTAATTTTTATTATTGTATTTTGTGTTTTTAATGACGTTCACCGCCCTGAGCCTTAGGGAAATGGCAAGGTAGAACTGTGATTAAATAAATAATAATCCATGAGCTGAACCCTCCCCTTCCTTCCCTCACCCAGAGCACGACCCGCCATCAGAGTTTGTCCTAATTTTCAAAGTGGCCCCTGGGAGGGAAAAGGTTCCCCGCCCCTGTGCTAAGGGGGACCATCTTTGTCAACTTTGTCGCTCTCCTGTTCTGGATCCACCATGATAGCAGTGCTCCTGATTTCAGAGGGCTTGGCTGCAGTAAGGAGTGGGAAAGCTGGGTCTTATTCCCGCACTGGTATCCGTTACCCCGATTTTAAAATTCTAGCCTCTCCAGGGCAACATGGAGCTTGGTTAAGCCAGTCAGGATTAGGGCTGAGATGAGAGCAAGTGTTCCCATTGCGCAGGGAAATACCGACCTTTCGAGAGTGCTCGCGAGTGCCCATTGGTACTTTGTCAGTTTCCCGTGATTCCACGCTTCCCCCATATTTTCTGCCATTTTTGTCACTTTCCAGGAATTTTATGACAGTTTTACAGCTATTTTACAGCACTTCCCTGACACTTAAGCAGGCATGTTTCTGTCCCCCGGAAGGGGGGGTGCACGAGACATACGCGGGGTTGGGATTGACCCCATCGCAGCCGTGTTCAACTTGCAGAAAATAACGGAAAATGGCAAAAACAGCAGCAAAGCCAATAAGTTTCCACGTCGACGCGAATGGAGGCAAATGTCCTGCTTCCGATGGAAACAAACACTCGCCGAGATTTTTTTTGTTTCAGGCCTAGTCAGGAAGGCCTTGATCCACAAACCACTTAGTCCAGAGTAACCCTGTTGGAAACCCTCAGGATCAAAATCTCTTGAAATCCCCCCCAGTGCTTCAATGGGACTACTCCAGAGTAAGTGGCTTGGGGATTGCGGCCTACTATTTTAAGTGCGTGTGACACTTCGCAGCCTTCTCTTGTGGTCCTGTCCTGGGCCCTTCAGAGCTTATTGTAACTTGCCCACCTCTGATGTAGATTCTCCCAACAAATAGGTTCCTTCAGGGTTCGGGGACCGGAAACACAATGGCTTCCCTTCTTCATGTTGGGAAAGTTTTCAGTGGCTTCTGTTTCCTCAGCAAATACTAGGGGTGGGACCCCGGGCCCATTACCGGCTACCGGATTTACCGGTTCCACGAAAACCGGATTCCCGGATTAAATCCGGTATACCGGTACCGGATTTATTCCATTGGTTTCAATGGGGCGCTGTGTCCCCATTGAAACCAATGGAATAAATTCCTCCCCCTCCC
>QEPC01014492.1:511036-542566 GCA_003113815.1 Sphenodon punctatus
GTGGGTGGGGGGTGTCCCCCCTTCCACCCGCGCAGCCTGGACTCGGGGAGGGTTTTTTTTTTTTAAACTGTTTTGCTGGGGCTTTAATTTTTTTGACATTGCAGCCATTTTTAAATGGCTGCAATGTAAAAAAAACCGGTACACCGAAATCCGGTACCGGGGCCGGATTACCGGGTCGAATCCGGTAATGCCGGTACGCCCGATACCGGCATTATCGGATACCGGTAGATCCGGAATTCCCACCCCTAGCAAATACCTTTACAACATCCCGCTGCCAGTCCTGCCACTGCCTCGTATTCTACCTGCCCACCAACTGTCACTCTGTGCCTCGAGGCTTACCTGAGGCCTGTCGAGAGACGCAGGCTTTATGGCACTGGCTAGGTCTCTTGCCTGTGTGTTTGGGCTCTGGTTGCGACTCCCCTTTCCCTAACTCTGTCAATTTCCTCTTCACTGCTCAGGTGAGCCTGGACTCTCGGGTGCGTGAAGTCATCAACCGGAAGATGCAGGAGCCCTCCTCTCACACCTTCGACGATGCACAGCTGCAGATCTACACGCTCATGCACAGAGACTCCTACCCCCGCTTCCTGAACTCTGCCATATACAAGTCGCTGCTCCAGAGCCTCTCCCGGTCATCCTCGGAGTCCTAAGCCTCTCTCGCCAGCGGAAACCCAGACAAACATTTTTGTATGTCAGCGTGTCAAAAAGGAACGGATCTCTAGGCCAATGGGGAGGTCTTGGGGTAGCACCTCCCCATCCTAGCTTTAGTTCAGACTGTTGCCTCGTTGTCCAGCCACTGGAAAACACCGGACGCCTCTCTCCGCCTCCCCCAATCGTGTAGGTCCACAAATCTGGCCCATTGTACCCACTGCCACATGAACTTCGGACCCAGGCCTCGGTTCTTACTACTGAATCCCGTTTGCCGAACCACCGCCTGGCTGGCAGCATGGGCGAGTGAGGGATTGGGAGGGAGAGGGGATCTTGGGGGAGGCACTGGTAGTGTGGATGAAGATGACGAGCAATGGGAAGACCTAGGCCCAAGCCTTACATGGCTGAATGTTACTCCCTGTAGTTATTTCTTTCCTTTTTTTCCCCTTTTTTAAAGAGGTCACAATTCCCTCCTCTTGCCCACGGTTTCTGTCTGTGGGAGCTCCCCCAGTCCACAGAGCCTGTGTGCATATTTTATTATTTTATTTTATTTTCAAATGCTTTTGTTTGCTTTGTTGTGGGACTTCGGGGAGGGAGGAGCGCCTCTTTACAAACGTGTCAGGTTTACATGGGAGGGGGCGAGACTCAGTACATTCTCCCTCACCCCGTTTACAGCCCTTTCGTAGCAACGCTCACCTCAGACCGAAGGGGCCCCTAGCCTTGCCTAGGCCCCTTCCGCCTCCTCTTCCAAGCCTGAGACCCATTGCACTCGAAAGAAGAAATGCTTGCACGGCACAGGGCAGGAGTAGCGGCAGCAGGACTCGCTGCTTGCTGGCGTGCGTCAGGCTCCTAGGCCCAGAGTAGATGAAATAGGCAGTTCCTTTTCATCATCATTATTATCATTATTATTATAAGCATTCATATAGCGCCGGCGATGTACCTGGCGCTTTACAAAAAACAAGATAGACATGGTCCCCGCTCTCCTGAAATGGCCACCTAGCTTGACCCCACAGAAAGCCACAGTTGTAGAGTAATGTACGGAAACCCAACCAACCCAGGAGGCCGGAAACCCAACCAACCCAGGAGGGTGAATAGGCTCATTGTTAAGATCTCTCGCACGCTCGCAAGTGGTTTCAGAATCTTCTAACACAGTAGAGAAATCTACCTCTTGAGAAATCTGGTTTCGGGGCCTGTAGGAAAAGAGTCGTCGTCTGAGTTGGGCCGTCAGGAAGGCAAAACTGCAGAAGAGAGCGCCCAGTCCAGGGAAGACACCAGCCCTACTTAACGGAACCAGAAGAGACTGGCTTCTCTGTGGACTGGGCCAAAACCCCTTTGGCAAACCCTGATTTTATTGTTTTAATATATATATATTTTGTGGCCTTGAGTCAGTGAAGGGGCCGGGCAGAGAAGTTTGGGTCTGTTCTGTAACCTCCCTCGCTGGCTGTGGAAGGGAGGGATGGGGGTGTTCAGGCAGGTTTCTGACAGGTGGGGGTGATTTCGAAGACAGCATTGGCCTGACTAGCAAACCTCCTGGGTCTTTGTAGCAGAGAAGGGATTATTCAGTTGCTGTGCAGGACTTTCAGAAATGGCGTCCTTGTGTGCATGCAGCCTAGGGGAGGTGGCGCCCACAGGTGACCTTTGCAAATGGAGTCAGGTCTTTGCTGCTTTGCCTTGAGGAATTGCAAAGCTGTTTTAGGCCACCCTCTGGGCTTCACTGGAGCTTCTCCATAGTAAGTGGTTTGTAGATTGCAGCTTTTGTGTTTTTATTAGCTGGCTTAGCCTTGGACCAGCTCTAAACCATGGTACTAATGTTTCCGTAAGAAGCCCTCCTGACAGGGCCTCAAGGTGAGTGATTGCCAGAGATGTTCACGCAGACGTGTTCTGCGATTAAAGGCAAATTTCAGAGCAGGGATGGGAGAAAGAAATGGCTTCTGTAGCATCAAGGAACGTCCCAGCCGTTCCCACTACCCTAAGTGAGAATTGTAAGGAGAGATCGGCCTGCAGCCACTCTTGGAGGGAATGGGGCTATAGCTCAGATTTTAAACCCATGAGGCAGCCTTCTCCCACCCTCCGGCAACCATGGGCATTTTTACACACACCTTAAAGTTCTGGATTTTTCAGTCTTCTGGGCTTACAAGTCCACAAGTAAGTTCCGGATGCATTTTTCAAACACACACACTGTCCCGAGGCCGTTCCTGGATACATTCTTCACACAAACGCTGCCCCGAGACAGTTCCTGGATGCGTTCTTCACACAAACGCTGTCCTGAGGCAGCCTAAAGTAGCCGCAGCTGTAGATGTGACAGGCTGCCATGGAAACCAAGTGACCACAGCTGCCTGGAGCAAAGCAGTTTACCAGGAGAACTTTTTACACACAAAAGTTCTGGGAGAAGTTCTATGCAGAAGTTCAAAGAGCCAGATGTTTAAGATCTGGGTGAGTGATTTAGACACACAGACAGTTCAGGATGTAACCGCAAACATGCAGGAGAAATGTGTGTGTAAAAACACCCTATGATAGAAGGCAAGACTGGATCTTTCCAGTGAGGGGGAGGGAGACAGCAGACCCAGGGCTGTCTAGATGCATCCCAAATAATGGGGCGTCAAATGACTTGTGTTCACTAGAGAAGCAATGTTTTGATCTATAGGAAGCTCCAGTGAAAACCAATTCCTGTCCTTTCGCCACTGCCAACACCTCCTGGTGGTTCTCCCAGTATTAACTTGCCCATCTCTCTCTATTCAAAAGGTCCTCCTGCATTGATTTGGGAACCAATGCCCATCCTGGGCATGGGGTTGCTCATCTCCTTGTGGTCCATGATGCCCTCTTCCACATGTACTCTCTCCTGTAGCCCTGCTTTCTCCAACTGCCACTTCTTTCCACCAACGGAAGCAGAGCTTGAAGTAGGAAGTACTTCCCGTCTTCTGACCAATCCCGATTTTGGACCAGTACCATTGTCTGTTTCTAGGGGCAAGGCTGGCCTTCACAGCACTGGCATTACTATGTGGGATGGGGGCTTTTCTAACAGTCCATACTTTTAAAAAAATAAATAAATCTATTTTTATTTCTTATAAGGATTTGAGTGAGGGAAAAAAAGGGTCAGGAATCGCAGCTGAACAGCACACTGGTTCCAAACATAACCTCTTAACCACAGTGCTACTGCCAGGTTTGGGGCCGTCCCTGCACAAAAAAACAATAGTGTATCTTTAGTAAATAAAGGACTCCCGTTTTATGGTGGGAACAGCTAATTAGTTGTGTGTAATTGCACCAGTCTTTTTCCACAGGTTGACATGGGAAATGCCTTTTGGTGGGAAAGAGATGATATATATATTTTTGTAACACTTGACGGATCTTGCTTGAGTTGCCTGTTGAAGATGCCATATTTAGAACGTTCTGTTGACCTTCCCAAACGCCGATGACAAATTGGACACAACAAACCGTGCCACAATGCACCCCGCAGGAATAAACTCAAAGCAAAGTTTTGTAATTCCATATCATTTGAACAGTTTCTGTCGCGGTAGAAAAAGCTACTAGTCTTTGCTGTCTGTACGACTGACCAGAAAAAAAGAGCTCATTTAAAAAAAAGAAAAACCTCCTCCCCTTCAAAATGAAAAACGTTTGTTCTTTTTATTGGAGATATTTTTTAAACAAACAAAGAAAAGATTTCTCCTCTCTTGTATTTTTTTGTTGTTGCTGCTGCTGCTTGTTTGGTAGTTGACATTCTGTGGAAAAAATCATATTTCAGTAAATTTAGTTCCTTTTGCCAAACTGGAAATACAATTCCAAAAAAACCAAACCCAAGTGTTTGAAACTAGACACAGTTCATTTATGTAGGAATGCTATTATTTGGGGGATTGTTAATGAAATACAGACCAACACAGCCGTACATTGACTCCTACTAGCAGACTGAAGCTCTCCTTAGAAGAAACAGCAAGAATTCAGCATGGAAGGGACAATGGAACTTATTAGGGGTTGGAATTCCGGTTCTCCCGAGATCCAATATTGCCGGTATTTGGGTGTATCGGCTTAATCTGATATTGCCGGTATTTGGGTGTATCGGCTTACTCCGATATTTACCTGTACCGGCATATCGGATTTTTAACATTGGCCGTGGTACCGGATTTTTTACATGGCGGCCATTGAAGTCAATAGCCGCAATGTAAAAAATCCGGTACTGCGGCCAATGTTAAAAATCCGGTATGCCGATACCGGTAAATCCGGTACCTGGGAGATCCGATACCGGTACATCCGGTATTCTCCCCGGTGTCCCACCCCTAGAACTTATCATACAAGGGTAGCAGGAAACTCTGTGATGTTGATCGAACAAAACTCCCACTGACGCCAGTGGCAGCTTAACCCGATGCAACGCTGTAGGACTGATGTGGCTCCAAGGTTCTCATGGCTCATGAGGACTCCCAAGTGGGTGGGGTTATAGTCTGATGGCTGTTTGATACAGTCTCCGCTCATGGACTTGGTTTTAAGTCACTAAGTAGAGTCCCACAAGCAAAATCTTGAGAGCTCCTGACTTGGCTCGTTGTGACATTGGAGCCAACTAGTCCCTTCTTGACTCCACCCTGACCTAGAGGACTATGTATTAGGTGAGTTTTGAAAGGAGTCCTATTGATACCTGAAAGTTGGAGAAGACATGGAGAGCCCCAAGAATTATCTGAGGGCCGGTAGACAATTACAGCAAGAGACTTCAGCAACTCAATCTGTTTAGCTCCTCCAAAAGAAGGTTAAAAGATGACTTGATTACTGTGTATAATTAACTTTCCAGGGATTGGGAACTGGTACTTAAAGGGCTCTCTAATCTAGCAGAGGAAAGCAGGATAGAAACCAGTGGCTGGACGATCAAGTTGGAGACATTCAATTTACTAATAAGGCACATATTTGTGATTCATCATTGGGCCAGCCTGCTAAAGAAAGGCTGTGTTCTCCTTCACTTGTAGATCTCCAGTCAAGACTTGATGCCTATTGTAGAGACATGCATTAGCCAATGAAATGCAGAGAGCTTAACCCAAAAGCAATTCATTTGTAGGAGATCAGACTAAATGATTCCAGTGATTCCTAGTTCTTTAAAAGTCTTTTCACATATGCTTTTGTGCTGTCTCGTGTTGGACCAGCTTCTGCTGATAAGGGCGTATTCACATGAAGCTCTTAAACATAGGTAGTGGCACAAACCCATATTTGCAGTGTTGCATGAAACTACTTCCTGTGCTTGATCCCATAGTCCTTGCCACCCAGTGCAAGGGTTTGCTTGCAAGGAACTGACTCTTATCACGTAGCCATGGTGATGTGTGAATGGATTTTCCTGGCGCAAGCTTCATTTCCTGATACATCGTTTCCTATTGCTTTCCTGTTCCCATTGGTCCGAGTGACCACAGAGGCGTGGCCAGCGTGTCTTGGAACAGGTATTCCATGCTGCTTCCAGAACCCCACATGCAGAGGTATGACAAAGGCATTTCTCCCTGCCCTACAGGGGAGTAGGCATATGAAGGGGGCAGAGAAATGGACAGTTGTGTGAATGCATTGCTACCAGGCAAACAAACAGATTAAGGAACACATGGTGAGTGCAAGGGGAAAGAGTGTTGTAAATGAGTCCTTGGTGGGGTGTTAACAACATCATCTTGCCCTGGTGTGATGATTTCATGGCTGGGCAGGACCAAGACTTTTAAGCCCCACTATCTTTTGAGAGTGGACACAGGGAGCATTGGGAATGATGGGAAAGGGTATCTGAACAATAGACTCTAACAGATGGTTTCCCCAGGTCAGGTCCCCATGGTGGAAGAGGAAAATGAACTTACATTTGAACGCGAAGAGCACTGTAAGTGACAGCAGAGAAGCTACTTCCTAATTAGAGCTGAAACAAGTACCTTCAAAAATGGATTAAACCCGTTGAATTTCTGATACTTGGCTCCAACCCACCATCTTTGGGTACTAACTGGTACCCAATTAATGCCCAATGGGTTACCCAGTGTCCCGATTTCCTGACTTCTAGTCATGGAAAACCAACTTCTCGTACCCATCCAGTTTCTCCAGTTTCTATCCCATTTTCCACTATTTCCCCAAACCAATTTACTGATCAGCAAATTGGTACCAATAATTGGGAGAAGGGTCCAAGGAACTTCTGAGCAGAGACTCCTATTCCAGTGTAAACCTATATATTTAAGAAGTTGGCTTGTTCACCAAGAGCAGAAGCAATGGGAAACACACTAGAACATTTCCCTGGAAGTTTCTTTGGGAGATTGTGGTGCTTCCAAAGAACCACCGTCATACAGAAAAAACAACTCTACTCGACCTAAAATGAATATTTGCAGCAAATACCAAATTTTATTGATTTAGTAGATTCACACTTGTTTTAGCAAAGCGATTAGGAAAGCAGGATTCACTCCCATCTTTCATTGGTGATTTTGAATCTTCATTTCAGATCTCCACTATTTGCTTCACGCTGTCCTTTGTTTTAGTTCTCGTCAATTCTTTATTTTAGTTCTCGTCAATTCTTTATTTTGGTAGAGGGCACTTAGCTCATTCTGTTATTTTTGGCATTTTGTCCAGTATTTTTGACATTTAAAAAAAAAAATCCGTGTGAATGCGATTGGTCCATCTCTGTGACATAGCGCAGCTGGAGGTCACAAATGTACCAAATGGTGGACAAAGGAGCTGAATTAAGCAAAGCCAACAAAATACCAAAGTGATGAAATAAGGAAAGAATACCGAAGAAATTGAGACTGTGATCCACTAACTGCCCTCTCTTTGAGGCCCAGACTCGATAAGTGGTTCGTAGACTGCAGCTAAAGGAATTATTTTTGTTATGGTGACAAAGATTTGGATATTATCTCATGGGAACTAATAGGCAAATTAGCTTTGCAAATAAAAAAAAAATCATACTCATTTTAGCCCTAGACTCAACGGCATTTGTTCTGCTCCCTCCTTCCCAACCTTCAAATCCCTCCTGAAAACTTACCTCTTCCATCAGGCTTTCCCTAGCTCCTCGTTCCTACCGACGGCTCTTTGATGCTCTTTCCACTGTCCTCTCATTTAGGGTCCCCGTCACCCATGTAACAAAGGGTGTTTTTACATGAGATGCATCTCCCACGAGCAGGCAGTTAAATCGGCGCAAATCAAGTTCACGTGTGAATGACTCTCCCATGCCCATTGTGGAAGACCCTGGCATTGGTGGTTTGTTAATGTGCGTTCCAAAACTTGCACCATAAAGATGCAAATTAATGTCTAAATGTCATTCGCACAAGGTTGCGTTTCCTCCGATTGCCATTTTGAAACCATACACGGGTGGCCGGAGAAGAGCTCGTCTCGCTGGATCTATGATTTGTCCAATATTGCGATCTCGGAGACCAGCATTGAGGACAGAGTAAATGCAGCTGAACAAGGTACCATGTGATTTTTTTTTTCCACAAGTGATATGGATGATTGTATAAACACCACTCTCAGGAATGTTGCTGCGTCCTGGTGATCATGGCAGATTGCTGTAACCCATTCATTTCATGTTTGTGTTAAAAACGCCGTAAGCTAAGCATACCCATCTGTGACTTTTCAACTTCATGAATGTATCCCTGTCTCTCCCTATGTTCCTCTCCCCCTTGTTTCCCCTCCCTTGTCTGTTCTAGATTGTAAGCCCCCAAGGGTAGAGACCTGTCTCTAATTCATGATTATATCGTGCCAGATGTGTTACTGGTGGTATATGAATAATAATTTTCAGCACAAAAGCCAAATGTTACCTAAGGCTCCAAACTTCATTCCCTTTGAGGGAGTAATACTAGAACTAGGGGACACTCCATAAAACTAACTGGCAGCAGATCGAAAACAAATAAAGTATTCTTTCACGCAACGCACAACTAACTTGTGGAAGTTGTTGCCGGAGGATGTGGTCACGGCCAGTAGCATAGCTTGGTTTTAAAAAAGAAATGAATAAGTTCTTGGAGGAGAGGTCCATTAATAGCTATTAGCCAAGTAAGTTGGACATAGCCTCTGAATGTCTGGAGCTTGGGGTGAGCAGCAGAGAATGGGTCACTCCATCATGACCCTGTTGGATACTTCCCTGAAGTGACCAAGAACGGCTAATGTTGGAGATGAGATGCTGGGCTTGATGGACCATTGCTTTGACCCAGCATGACACTTCTTATGTTGTTATGAGTTAAAAGGTCCCCCTCCCCATGGCAGAGATGCTCTTGTGTTAACTTTAATGTATCTTCGGGCTAACCAGGAGGACAATAGACTCTGAAAGCCAACTGGTGCTATTGGTTCCATGTGTACAGTGGCTGCTGATTTCAGCATGGATTGCGTGCATGTGAAGAGTAGCCAGCTTTGCTTGTGTATGTTTTTCGGACAGACGGATGTTCCTTTTAAAACCAATATCACAGTGGCATGGAAACAAATTTACCGGCCTCTTGCACAGGACTCCCTGTCATGTAGGTACCATAAATAACCCGGCTCTTGCTGCTCCAGCCTCCTCCAGGGCCGTCACTGACACGAGACTCCATGATGCCAGCTGTCATTAGCGTGAAATATAATCCAGGGTGCAGATGGGCTGGAAGGCGCTGGAGGCCCATTGCCTGAACTGTGAATCCATAAAAATCATAGGACTGTGTAAGACCAAAAGTGACCTCAAAGATCATCTAGTCAAACCCCGCTGCTCCAAGGCAAGAGATCCTCTACTTAGAGCCTCGTGGAAAGAAGTTCGTCCTGTCGAGTTTTGAAAAAATCCAAGGAAGGAGATTCCACAACCTCCCTGGGCAGTTTGTTCAATTGCCCAGCGGTCGGTATTCATGGAAGTTTTTCCTAAAATCCAACCGACATCTACGTTGCGTCTCTCGATTTACCTTCTATAACCGTGGAGAGAAAAAAAAAAATGTTCATCTTTTTTTGTGGCATCATCTTAGACATTTTAAAAACCGCTTCATGTCCCCCTTTAATCTTCTCTAAGCTAAACGTAACCAAGTCTTTCCGCCATTCCTCGTATCGCTTGTCTCTCAGTCTCTCTATCATCCCACTGTACAAACCGGAGCAGCTTACTTTTTAACTCAGTTGATCTCTGTTGCAAACTCTTGAAATCTGGAGATATAGGACCGCCCTACATCTAGAATAGGGCTGAAACTCGGTCTCTTTTTTCCCTCGATTCTCATCAAGAATCAGGCTTCTTGGCTTGATTTCCACAAGGATCAAGAAAAGCCTGGTTCTCGGCCCTTTCTCGATCTAAGATCTTTTTTTCTCGATTTACTTACGGGAGCGACTGTGTCCCACACCAAATATTGCATCCCACATCTATCTATCTGTCTGTCTGTCTGCTCTCCTTTTCTGCAGCCACCAACTCCATGCCAGGGGGGGAACAACAACAGAAAAGATACTGCCCGTGTGCAAAATGGCCACCGGGCCGGTCGTGCATGTGCAAAACAGACCAGTAGCCATTTTGCATGGGCACAGTTCCTTTTTTTCCTTTTCAAGTGAGATTCTAGCAAATTCACACTGTTAGCAAGATCTTCTTGAGATCTCACTAAGGGTTCTTGGTTCTCGTTTCAGCCCTAGTCTAGGGGTCAGCCCTGTCCTATTATTAAAGGCCATAATGGAATACACTAGCCCTTCAAGGAGCCCAGGTGGTGAGTTGACCACTTGGGGAGATGCATAATAGAAGAGGAGGAGGCCTGGAGAGCTGTCGGATGATGTATATTTATTTATTTATTTATTATATCAATTTATATCCTGCACCCTCCTGTTAATCGCAGCTCAGGACGGCTAACAATAGAAAAATTTAGAAATATAAAATATAATACAATTATAATAAATATGCAATAACTATGAAACACTAAAAAATCCATATGATGGAAAACCAAATAATATAGAGGAAAAACCCCACCTCCATAACCCACAACCCCCCACCCTAGCCTGGAGGAACAGCAAGGTCTTATATTGCCATCGAAAGGAGGAGAGGTCCGGTGCCACATGGACCTCTGCCGGGAGGGAGTTCCACGACATTGGTGCAGCAACCAAGAACGCCCAATATACTCGGGGGACTTCGAGAAAGACGTTCCCAGATGACCGCAGGGGCAATCCAGAGCCCAGGGAGTGAGGCAATCCCGCAGATAGGCAGGGCCCCGGCCATATAGGGCTTTGTAAGCACCAACACTTTGAATTGGGCCCGAGAGACTATACGCAGCCAGTGCAAAGAATGGGGCACAGGTGTAATGTGCTCACAATGGCACATCCCCATAAGGAGGCGGGCCGCCATGTTCTGTCACCAGCTGAAGCTTCCAAACTGTCCCCATGGGTAGCCCCATGTAGAGCAGATTACAATAGTCCAGTCTTGAGATGATGAAAGCATGGATAACAGTGGCCGGGTCAGAGTCCAAGACATATGGCTGAAGCCGCTGTACCAGATGTAACTGGTGGAACGCGCTGCTCACCACAGCCCCAAGCTGGGCATTCAGGTGGAGCTGGGAATTGAGGTGCACTCCCAGACTACAAACCTGAGGGACCACTGGAGGACGAACCCGATCAATGACCGGGGATGTCAACCCCACCGCCCTCCCCGCTAACATCTCCATCTTGTCGAGATTCAGCTTCAGACGGCTCACCCTCATCCAGTCCCCCACAGCCGCCAAACATCGGGTAAGCACTGAGACGGCCGGGCCTGGGTCAGATGAAAAGGAGAAGTAGAGTTGGGTGTCATGAGCATATTGATGACACCAAACAACAAACCCTTTCACGACCTCACTGAGCAGCTGCATATACATCTTGAACAGGAGAAGGGACATAATAGAACCTTGTGGGACTCCACACGAGAGGTCCTGGGGAGAGGTCCTGGGGAGATGACAAACAATCCCCCAGCACCACTCGCCGAGTTCTCCCAACCAGGAAGGAACGGAACCATTCAAGAACAGTCCCGCCCACCCCGGCTCAGTCCCGCAAGCGGGTCACCAACATCTCGTGATCAACCATATCAAAGGCAGCCGACAGCTCTAATAGAATCAGAAGGATCCATCAACCCTGATCCAATTCACAGTGGAGGTCATCAACCAAAGTCACAAGCGCAATCTCAGTGACATAACCCGGACAAAAGCCGGCCTGCGAGGGATCAAAAAAACTGGTGTGATCCAGATGTTCCTGCAGCTGCTGAGCCACAACCCATTCAATAGATAGGCCAATAACTGGCAAGGGAGTCAATGTCAAGCGATGGTTTCTGGAGCAGAGGCCGCACCACCACCTCCTTGAGGCAGCTCGGCACTCTGCCTTCCCAAAGAGAGGCATTGACCACCCCTGCCAGCAACAGCCCCAGCATCTCCCGACTGGCCTTAACCAGCCAGGACGGGCACGGATCCAGTTCACAAGAGGTGACTCTGACAGCCCCCAGAACATCCCCCGCATCAGCAGGTAACACCCGCTGAAACTGATCCCACAAAACAAGACAGGACGGGGCTCCCATAACCTCTAGTTTTCCTATTGTATTGAGCCCAGCATCGATCATGGTGATTCACAGTGATTTTATCCGCAAAATAATCAACAAACATGTCAGAGCGGGTACTTGAAAATTCCAGTTCCAGGTGGAGGGAGGCCGGGCTGAGCAGACCCATGACCACACGGGAAAGCTCTGCTGGATGAGACTTTGCAGATGCTATGAGAGCAGCAAAGAACGCCTTCTTTGCTGACCGCACAGCTACAGCATAGGCTTTTAAACTAGCTCTATGTTTCACTCTGTTGGCTTCAGCACACAAATGGCACCTCCATCGCTCCAACCGCTGCCCTTCCCGCTTTAGCCGCCACAGATCCTCTGAACCAAAGACCTGTGGTGCCGATGCTTACGGAGCGGATGCCTAGGAGCCGTTTGGTCGATGGCCTCAGTCAGCAAGCTGTTCCAAAGTGCAACAAGGTCATCGAATGACCTGTCATCAAGATCAGAGGGTAGTTCCTCAAGAGCATTCTGGAACCTCTCTCTGGTTCCATTAGTCTCCGGGGGCGAACCAATCAAACTGGTTCCACACCTCTCCGGGGCCATGAACTCATGCTCTGCCCCTCAGAGACTGATGTCGGTGTGAATATTGAAGTCCCACAAGACTAATGTCTTTGGGGACCACAATACCAGCTCCACTAGAGCATGTAGCGATGCTGCCATACAGGTAGGTGCGCGATATACTAGCAGCACCCCCAATCAGTCTCCCGTTAAATCAATCACAAGATGAAGGCCCTCAATACCGGACATAAACTGCACTGGATACCTCCTAATGGACCACGAGTTGGTGAAAGCAATGGCTACACTGCCCCGCCTCTGGCCGGGGCTGATGCTGGACGGAGTACCCAGCTGAAACAAGGCCAGCTGAAAATAGGCCCTGACTCAGTGTCCAGCCAGGCCTCTGTAATACTGTCAGCCGCCACAGCCGCCCCTCGGCGCGGCGGCTGCCCCCGGCATGGAGAGGCCCCGCCCCCCTCGCCGTCGAAGATGCTGAAACGCCGACTCCGACGTTGCCGCCCCCCCTCCGGGGCTTTTGATGACGGCCCCGGTACAGCGGGCTGCCCCGGACCCGCCTGGGACATCATGGAGCCCCGCGCCCTGCGCGCATCCGGGCACGCACAGGGGACGAGGTTAGTGCTTCAATTCCCAGTGCTGGAGAACACTCAGCGCCGGTGGACAGAGCTAGAACGTCTGGAAAGACGGCCCCCCTGAAAGCTAAGTGTTTGGTATTTTTGATTGTGTTATTGGTGGATTACTTGTCGCGTCCCTTCCCTCCCAGCCCCGTCCTGTGTTTCCTTCCCCCTTTGCGATCGAACACAGGTGTGAGTGGGCTCCTAGTGTGTTTGATTGTTTAAGTGGATCCCTGTTCCCCGTGATTCCTCCTGGTGAGTGGGTGGTTGAGTGAGCCTGCGGGCTCCCCCTCCCCTTCCCTGGGTTCGTACCTTCCCCTTCCCCTGAATGCGAGCCCCTGTGAGCCTCTCCCCCCTGACCTGAGCCCCTTCCCTTTGGAACCTTCACACACCCCCTTCACAGACCTTCCTTGCCCTCCCTCCCCTGTGGAAACCGAGCGAGTGAGTCCCCTTCCCTGAATTACAGCTCTGCGCCCTATGATGATAGGGGTTCCATATTCCTGGTGCATGAGCACACGGAAGGGCCCACACGCTAGCCTAACGGGCTTCTTTCCTCTGCGTCATGTGAGCAGAGCTCCCTGGTGGGCTAGAGGCCTGTGTGGGCGGCGTTCCTTCGCCTTCCTACCCCCACCCGCTGACACATACACACGAGTTCGGCCGCTTGATACACACGAGTTCGGGATGGAAGAACTGGAAGATGGTCAGAAGTCTCCCATGCTAAAATGGGCGGACCATTAAGCGGACCCCTTGCTGCAGAGGGAAAGGCTGTTCCTTGGTCTTTGCTACTGGAAACCTGTTTACAAAGATCTGGGGAAAGCTGAGCTTGGGTATCTCATGGGCCAATGCAGTTAAGCCTGTTTAGATTATTTATTATGATGATTTCATTACGCAGTGCCAGGAATCATACAGTTCTGATCAGAGACAGGTCCCTGCCCCAAAGGGCTTACAATTGAAGATAAAAAAGGGAGAGGAGAACAGTGAGAGGCCTCCATTCATGGAGCTAGAAAGTTGCAGGTACCCATGGAGGAGAGGATCCTGACAGAAAAGGCAGTATCAAGAGAAGTGTAGGTGAGCAATTTGTGGGACTGGGGAGCTGAGGAACCCAGTTGGCTGGGTCAATTAAGTTTACATGGACCAAATGCATTCATACTTAAGCAGATGATCAAGCTATAAGGACATAAGAAGTGCCATACTGGGTCAGACCAATGGTCCATCTAGCCCAGCATCCTGTCTCTGACAGTGGCCAATCACGGTGGCTTGGGAGAAGCATCCAACAGGTCACAATGGGGGATCCATTCCCTGTTGTTTTCCCCCAACTGATTTCCCGAGGTGTTTGCAGGAGGGGCAGGGTATAAATATATTAAATAAATTAAATAAATAAATAAACAAATAAACTCCCGTCACGTTCCCTGATCCTATCTTCTACGATTTTTTCCAAACCTCTTTTAAACTCAGCTACGGTACTGGCGTTTACCACAGCCTCTGGCAGTAGATTCTGCAACCTAATTATACGCTGAGTGAAAAAAAATATTCTTTTATTTGTTTTAAACTTGCCACCCATGAGTTTCATGGAGTGTCCCCTAGTTCTAGTACTAGCTGAGAGGGTAAATAACTGCTCCTTGTTTATNGACACTACCTCCTATCCCATGACTTTTTAATTTTCTCAAGAGTCTCTCATGAGAGACCTTATCAAATGCTTTCTGGAAATCCAGGTAGACTATATCTACTGGGTCCCCTTGTCCACATGCTTATTTACACCCTCAAAGAATTCCAACTGATTAGTGAGGCATGACTTACCTTTACTAAATCCGTGTTGACTCTTCCCCATTAAGCCATGTTTGTCAACATGCCCTGTAATTCTGACCTTAATGATGGTTTCCACCATTTTGCCCGGCACAGATGTCAAGCTTACTGGTCTGTAGTTTCCAGGATCGCCTCTGGATCCCTTTTTAAATATCGGGGTTATATTTGCCACCCTCCCATCCTCGGGTACAGTGGCAGATTTTAGTGACGGGTTACAAATTACTAACCGTAGGTCTGCAATTTCATGTTTGAGTTCCTTCAGAACTCTGGGTGAATGCCATCTGGCCCTGGTGACTTGTTAGTATTCAGTTTGTCAATTTGCCCTAGAACATCCTCCAATGTCACATTGATTTGCAACAGTTCTTCCAATTCCTCACCCACACAACAAGGATCCGTCGTGGAAACCTCCCCCAAATCCTCCGCAGTGAAGACCAACGCAAATAACTCATTCAGCTTCTCTGCAGTGTCCTTATCCTTCCTGAGCACCCCTTTTACTCCCTTGTCATCTAATGGCCCAACTGACTCCCTAGCAGTCTTCTTGCTTCTGATGTATTTGAAAAAAAAAATGTTGCTTGTTTTTGCCTCTTTAACAAGCCTCCCTTCAAAATCTCTCTTGGCCTGCCTTATTAACATTTTACATTTATGTTGCCAGTGTTTATGCTCTTCCATATTATTTTCATTGGGACTAGCCTTCCATTTATTAAAGGATGCCTTTTTGGCTCTAATAGCCTCCTTCACCTCCCCATTTAACCACAGTGGAATACTTTGGTCTTCCTGCTTCCTTTTTCAACTTATGGGATGCATTTAAGCTGGGCTTCCAGAAGGGCGCTTTTAAACAGCCTCCACGTCTCTTGTAAACCTGTAGCCCTTGCAACTAGGTTTTTTAGTTTCTTTTTAACTAGTTTCCTCATTTTGTCATAGTATCCCTTTTTAAAGTTAAATGCTATTGCTGTACTTTTGTTTGTCTTTCTCCCTCAAGAAATTATGTCAAATGTGATCATATTATGATCACTCTTGCCTAGTGACTCCGCCACAGTTACTCCTTGTGCCAGGTCCTGCGTGCCAATCAGGCCTAGATCTAGAATAGACCCCAGCTGAATTCCATGGGAATTTTATCCAAATAAGAATAGCAGAATTTAGCCCATCTAGGATCTTGGTTTTGCTTGTGTACAAACATTTAAACTGGAGAACGTATGGAACAACGGGATCTGGTGGAGCCCGTTTCATGATAAAAAAACATCTCTGGGAATTGTGGGTGGCTATGGAGGTAGGAGAATGGTGGCCTGTTGAATTGCAGTGGTATGCAGTGATGTGCCTTGCCAATCATGTGTGTGGGTCCTACAACCGAAAGAGCCAAACTGCAGAGAGAAATGATCGACCTGGTGGGAATGGCCATGGTCACTTGCCATTGGCGGACCTGACTGGGGCTCTCTTCCGTGTTTTAAGCTCCATGGAAAAATAAAATACACTTTGGCATTCCTGTATTTACGTAGGGAGTGGGAAACAGAAGTCAAACCCATCTTCTTCTGAAGAATTTTTAATGAACTTTGACTCTTTTTTAAAAAAGATTTGCCGAAAAAACATTTCAAGCAGTTTTTGTTACCTGGGAAGTAATGAGTGACGATTAAATTATTTAAAATTATTTGTATAGTACCAACAATCTGCCTGGTGCTGAAGAGTTGTGCGATTTACAGACATGCCCCTGCCTCCTTTGCTTATAATCTAGAATGGATGGGGAAGGGGACCTAGGGAGGGACACGTTCCTGAAGATGAGAACTTGCAAGCGCACGGGCTTCGCTATCGGGGAGGAAGGGCATCTCAAAGAAGATAATGAAGGTAATCCAGAAAATGGAGGATTGTGTGTAAACCTAAGCATGTGAATTCTTCAACAGGCTTGCTCAGTGGGGAATCAAATACTCCCAAATGGTTTATTTGTTTATTTATTAAATTTATATGCTGCCCCCTCCTGCTATAAACATCTCGGGGCGGCTAACAACATTTTAAAATACGTAATAAAATAAAATACATTAAAAACAACACTAATAACCCTAAAGTTAAAATAACCCAGTACCAAAACTCCCTAGCCCAACCCACCCATCCCATCTCCCTCAGTAAAGGCCCGGCGGAACAGCCAGGTCTTACATTGTCTACAGAAAGAGGAGAGGTCAGCGGCCAGGCAGACCTCCAACGGGAGGGAGTTCCACAGTCGCGGTGCAGCCACAGAGAACGCCCTCCTCATGGTCGACACGTGGGAAACCCAGGGGACCTCAAGGCGGGCACCCACGGCCGACCGCAGAGGTTGATCCAGGATACGGAGGGTTAGGCGGTCCTGCAGGTAGGTGGGGCCCAGGCCATTTAGGGCTTTAAAGGTCAACACTGTGGTTGAGGCTGGACACCATGGGACAGAGCTGGGAGACCAATCTTGCAGGAACAGCAGCTTCCTCTGAGGCCGAAATCTGTCCTGGAAAACAATCCATACCACCGTCTTCCTGAAGGCGACTCTTGAGTGCATCCTAGGTCTTTTTTACACAGACGCCCCTTTCCCCCATTGGGTGTGCGGTAGGGATGGAACTATTGGCAAATTATCGGTTACTGGTTTTATCGGTATCGGATTATCCGATATCGGATTTATCAGTATATCGGTTTTAACATTGCCGATTTTTCGGATCTTTAACATTGCGGCCATTTTAAAAATGGCCGCAATGTTAAAGATCCAAAAAATCGGCAATGTTAAAAATCTGATATACCGATACCAATATTATCAGTATTATCGGATTAATCCGATATCGCCAATGATTGGCATTATCAGATTAATCTGATACCGATAGTCCCATCTCTACGGTTGGGGGGCGTCCATGCGCATGCCGCAGCAGCGCTCCCGGCGCACACCTGCCTCCACCCATCACCCACCCACAGAGCCGTCCGATACAACGGAGAAGGCTCCGTGGGTGGAGATGGGTCTGTGCACATGGAAAAGGGAGCACACTCGTTCTCCCACCCAGCAGTGCCGTGTGAAAACAGCCCTATTCTAGGCTATCCGGGGCTTTGAACGTTTTCCATTGTTGCTGCGTGAGCACCTTCCAAAAGGGCACTAGGCAAAGTGGCCTCCATGTCCTGGATGATCCTTCCTGAGGAATAGCCATGTGGGCTGTTGTCTTTTATTATTGAATGTTAGGGATGGAATTTTCAGTTTCAGATATAACCAAAAGTACCTGGCAATGGCCATTTCGGATTAATCCAAAATTTCTGTTCTTTTTCAGTTTCGATACTATCGGATCTTTTGCACTGATTTTTGTACCAGATTGTTAACATTGCGGCTTGTCCCCGTTGAAAAACGGCAATGTTAAAAATCCGGCACAAAAATCAAGGCAAAAGATCTGCTAGTACCGAAAAAGAACCGAAATTCATGAGAACCAAAACCGAAATTGACCGAAACTGAAATTTTGCCCAGAGTTCCATCCTTATTGAATGTGCTTCTATTATTTTTAAGAAGTCACTGGATTAATAATCTGTACTCTGTGTTATGTTTTTACAGTGTTTTAGGGCAGGTCCGAAATGGTGCGTCTTGGAACAGAAGGTGGTCAGGTTCTTATTTCCACTGGGGGTTTGTCTTGCATTTTAGAACCAGTTTCTGAAAAAGCCCTGATTTCTGGAAAATCCCCCTGGTTTAATCTCCATGGTGCCTGGGCATAGTAGCTAATTATGTCCATTGTCCCTCCACTTGAAGTGGTATTTTAAGTATAGAAGGCCCAAACTAGCCATCATGTAGTGTTTCAGACTTGGAACCCTAGGAGTTCAGATCTAAGAGATCCAAGTTCAAATCTTGGTCTTGCTGGATGGCCTTATGCAAGTTGCTTCTCCTGGCTTCAACTCCACGTCTGTAAAATGGAATGCCGGAAACTGGTCCAACTGGGCTTGATGGGAAGTAGAGTGGTGCCTCATTGTTGTTTTAGCTTTAAACCCTGTCCAAGGGGCTCCTGTGGTCGTCGCAAGCCTGGAGATCGGTGGAAGGGCGCGGGCTCTTAAGCACCTTAGGGATGAGGAGATTCTAGCTCAGAGGTCCTCAAGTAGGGTCAATCCATCTGCAGCTGGAATCATGTTTCCAGATTCTATTTGATCCATGTTGTATGTATTTTCCTGCTGTTTGGGGGCCACACAGAAAGAACAGCTTGGGAGCCGCTGTCGGAGGGCGGAGTTCCAGACGTTCCAGCAAGCAGGCTTGTTGCAGGTTGAAGTTACTTTCAGTTCATGCCGTTGCTAAATTAAGTAGCGACACTCTTTGACGTCCAGCACGAACTCCTTGGCTTCACCTTCAGGGCTCTTCATGGTCTTGCTCCCCCTGTCCCCCCCCCCCAATCTTTCTGCTCTGGTTTCCTGCTACAGTTCATCTGCCACCACCCTCACCCACCCCCAAGTCTTCCGCTCTCTTGAACCATCTTCAACCCTTCTTCCATGGTATTCCTGGAACTCCCTCCTTCTCTTCAAAATCTGCCTCCTTCCATCCTGCTTTCCCTAGCTCCTCACCCTCAAAGATTGCTCTTCGATGCTTCTCCTCATAACGTCTTATCCATCAGGATCCCTGACCTCTCCTTAACTAAGCTAAGCATGGGCACCTGCAGCTTCATGAATGTATCCTTGTCTCTCCCGTATGTTCCCCTTCCCCAGGCGTTTGCTCCTTTGTCTATCTTGGATTGTAAGCCCCTTGGGGGCAGGGACCAGTCGGTAAGCATGGCCGTTTGGCACCCGGTGCAATAGCAACAACGACGCTTACGCCACCAGATGCAGGACTCGCCGCAGCATACTGCTTCACTCCTTTACAGAAATCCTAATCTGTATGAACACGGGCACCTGGGGAGCCCTCTGGCATTTTAAATTGCTTGAGCTAATGCAGCCTCTGCGGTGGTGCCCAGGTCTTGAACCCTTGTCTCTGGGGCAGTGGCCGGGCCTGCGATGCCTTTGCTTCATCTTGCCTCAGCCCAAGCCACTCCCTCAAGAGGCCTCTCTGCTGCCCTGACCACGTTCCTTCTCCTTTCTGCCCCCAGCTGCTGCCGCACTTCCCAGCTTCCTGGCTGGCCATCGCTAGCTTGTTGGCTACCAGCCAGGATACGAGTCTGGTTGGTGACAGCAGGAAGCTGGCTGTTTATTCTCTTCCTGTTTTGCCTGGGTACTTGGCTCTAGTTTTGCTCCTTGCCCCCCCTCCCACCCTTTTGCTCCCAGTCTGTGCGCTTGCTCCTAGACCTGCCTCTCCTCTATGCCTTGCCCTCCGCCTTGACTCCTGTCTTGTTTTCCAGCCCTGAACCCAGTTCTGCACCTGAACCCCTGGTCTGTCCACGTTCCAGTGACTCTTAACTTGTGTTCCTTGCAGCCACCTTGAGGCTCTAGCATATGTCTGAGGTGTCATGATATATGACCATATTCAGCAGGCCTTGAACACATTTGCATTGAGCTGTAAGGATGTTGCACGACCAGGAGGGCTTTGAAGTCTAAGTTCAGAGGCAGGAGATTTGAAAAGCAGCTGAGCTGCCAACCAAGCATGTCTTCCATGATGTTCTCTTGGCAGGAGGCTTGTGTCTGTGATCTCCAAATAGCACAAGGCCCCAAGCAATACCTCGCTGATCTCTGCTCATTTTTGTAGTTCTTTCAGCTGAGCAGACTCCAACTGTGGTCTTGGAATTAGAGAACTTTATTTCCATCATGCAATTGACTTCTTTACCATGTGCTTCAGCACCCCCAGAGTAAGCTAGAGAAGCTCCTAGCTGCTGGAATTCTTTTAACTGATCACCTTATCCTTGCTCGACCTGTCTATGGGTGGTTGTGAATGTCCCAGACGTTCAAGAGAAGTGACAGCGACGTCCCGAAGGGGTAGTTTGGTTTCAGCATGAGACTGGAAAGAAACATGCATGAAGAAAACCCCTAAGCAGAAGCAATTTTTTAAGCTTTAAATTTTCATTGTGTGCGTGAACTTTGAAGCACCATCCATCCACATGTGGAGTAAAACTTTCATCTCAAAACTCCACCTCCAGGATACTGGCTTCAAAATAGCCTCGCACTGTTTGGTTTTGAACCCAAGATCCTGAGCGCCACCATTTTAAATGTTTCCTCCGAGAGGTGCTGCCACTTGGCTCTGATCTGAGGTCCTCCCTGACTGTCAGCAGGTCTCATGGAATTTAACAAACATGTTGGAAACACTTCCATCTTTGCAGATTCAGGCACCTCGTGCTGAAAGGAGAGCTCCAAACTCCCCAACCTCATCTCACCATGTCCTCGAGGGACGTGCATTCTTCAAAGGAATTGAGACACATTGTGTACCAACCACGAGTGTAAGAACTTTAATGGGACTCACATGCAGTGGCCTACTCGGAGGCCTCCAAGCAGAGGGAAATAGTCTGTAGCCCTTACTCCAAGTATGTGATCATCTCAGCAGGCTGAGAGAAGAACAGTGGACTTACTCATTCCTTGGGCAGGCACAAGAGAAGCTGATTGCAAACACCTTTATGCTAAATTGGGGCGGGACGACACCATACAATTAACTCAGTAGAGCGGCTCAGAATAGAAACCTCGTAACATTCCAGTTACATTCCCATCATTCCTCTGTTGCGCCTTTTTCCTTCCCAGTTTTGGGGGCCAGTGGCCCACAGGGAAAGCAGAATGAGATATGCAGAGGTTGCGAGATGGCATTTTCCTTTCCTCCAGTAAAGATCCCTCAAAGATGCCCCTCAATGCAGATAGACCTTGGAGCGTGATACATCATTGACTCTCTTCTTCCTCAGCTCAGCTTTTTTGAGTGCTGGCATTGCAAGTTTTATAATGATACAGTGAACTGGTTAATTTTATATAGGGAAGAAAGTATGTTGGCTT
This sequence comes from Sphenodon punctatus, assembly GCA_003113815.1. Taxonomy (NCBI): domain Eukaryota; kingdom Metazoa; phylum Chordata; class Lepidosauria; order Sphenodontia; family Sphenodontidae; genus Sphenodon; species Sphenodon punctatus. The sequence goes on from QEPC01014492.1 coordinate 532,925, forward strand.
AGTCACCGATGTCCCTTTCAGAGCAGTCTTCCAGTACTAGGAATAGGCAAACAGAACCAAGTTCGGAAATTCAGTTCGGTTTGGAAGTTTGGTTCGACCGACCAAACTATTTGAGTTTGGTCCGAACTTCCGAACAGAGTTCGGAAATGCAAACCCCATTGAACTAAATGGAATATTATCTTTTAGGGATGGGCAAACAGAGTCGAGTTCGGAAATTCGGTTCAGTTCTGTTCGGTTCGAAAATCGAGTTCGGTTCGGAAGTTCAGTTCGGTCGACCGAACTGGTCGAGTTCGGTCCGAACTCCCGAACTGCGTTCGCCCATCCCTATCCAGTACAGGGAGAGCCTTGTACTTGCTCCCCACATACTTTAGCTTCCACTGGATTTATTTAGCAGGGGCCACCAGCTGCAAAACTTCCCCCTATCCTTTTCATCAAGTTCAAATTGGATTTGTCCATTTGGGTGGAGTGTAAGGTGCCCAGACAGCTCCTGTGTGAGCCATATACTCAAGAGCACCTTTGGAAACAGTCAGAATGATTGATCTGACACCAGGCTGTGGCAGGGGAGCATGAAGCAATGACATTAAACGGGTCATCATTCGAAAGAGCGAAGGGCTTGGAAGATCCAACAGCTTTGTTAGAGTATACGATAGTGGCTGTTATGGTTCTTTAATGCTGTTGGAGCACCACTGAGCGCACCAAAAAGTGTATCTCATGCCGTGGAATTCCTCGTCCTCCATAGCTTGAGCACTTTTTGAAAAGCTTCCCCTGAGCATCCTTGGCTACAGTCCACTCTGCATTTACAGTGAACTCAACAACAGTTGCACATATATATCGGAGAGGAGGAAGAAGCCCCGTGGTGTAGGAAGGTAACTGAGGAAATCTCTTTGTATCAGAGAAGGGTGTGTTTATCAATTCCATTATGTGGAAGGATGTAAGAAGTGTCAGACTGGGAGAGTCAATGGTCCATCATACTCAGCATCTCTGACAGGGGCCAAGACAAGCTGGTTCAGAAGAAAGTGTAGGAGAAACTACTATAGATTTACCACCCCATGTTCATGGCTCTAGCAGTCCCTGAGGGCTAGAGATACCCAGAGCATGAATTTATATCTCCTACCATCCAACTAGGAGCTGATGGTCCGATCATCCACGTTTGTCTAGTCCTTTCTTAACACAGTTATGCAACTGGCCTCCACAACATCCCATGGCAATGGATTTTGCAGGCCAAGCATGCATTCTGAAAACAAGTCTTTCCTTTTGCTTGTTTTTAATCTCACCGTCCATACATTTAATTGGCTTTGCCCTAGTTCTTGCAAGAAAATGGAGTTATTTGCCCTAGTCGCTTTCTCCATTCCATCATGATCTTATAGCCCTGTTTAGTACCCTACTGCTTATGAAATGACATCCTAGTAATAGTCTCAATAGCAAACTTCTGCCCTTCACTCACTGTTAATATTACCTTCCCTGTGCAATCCCACCCCTGGTCTTACCATCCTGCAGCCAACAGCAAAGGTCTCCGCCAGTGTCCCCAGCAGCCTGGGTGCCATTTTGCAGCGCATGTTATCCATGCAAGAGGAACAACCTTTGGTCCAAATCGTCTCCTGAATCTTCTGTCGCTCTTGCACAGTCGTGGGGCGTCGTCACCCGCTATGGTGTTCATCTGGGGCCACTGCTGGACTCCTTCCATCATTGAATTGAAAAGGGAACTAATAATGGATTATGTCTTTGGAGAAGCATCTCCAATGCACAGGGTATTTCTGTAGGTTTCTGGAAACCCCACCCCCACCCCCAAAACCACCAATACTAAACAACTTCTGATGTTATTGGTTCCTGGTATCAAACTTAAGCAAGTGTGGTGGATCAGGTCTTTAAAACACATCAGTCTCAACACTTTCCCATCAGGCGGTTCGGTGGCAACAAGCTACTTACCAAGTATGGGTCATCTCCTATCTGCAGGGCTACCAATTTTTGTCACAGAAATCATGAATATCTGAAAATTCAGATGGACTGCATGAATTTTGTGAATTACCAAGTTGGCTGTGATTGTCTTGAGAAGGACAGAAGTACTGATTAACAGCATGGATTGCAAGAGAATGTTCTCATCTTCCTACAAAGATGTCCTGCAAGATGGCCGGGGTGGGGTCCAGGATTACAACCTTCCAGCTTATGTACAACCACTTTGTGCCCTAAAGAAACAGTCACACTTATCAATAATCCAAAGCGGCAGTCTTCACATTACTGAGTTTAATTGTACATATGTTGGCATTTTGATCATCACGTTAAAAACGGATGCGTTTACTACTCGTGTGTGGTTAATGTAGCAAAAGCTAAGGTATTTGGCAATATTTCCATGACTTCTCAGATTGTCCCCCTGCACCTTTACTGTGAAATGCCACTAAAAATTACTGTGATGAAATCACAACCCTAACTGTATCTCAGTTAACCCATTCTATCCCCAAACACCACAAGCTCAGGGCATGTTACAATTAAACACTCTTTCCCGCTCTATATATTAATTTAAAAAAACCGTTTTTACACAGACGCCCTCCCCCCGCCGCTCGGTGTTCGGGCAGGTGTGCAACGGGAGGGCCGTCCGTATAAACAGCCACCAGATGGGTGTAGGCGGGTGTGCACCCGTGTAAACGCCACAGGCGGCGGGTGTTTGTGCGTGCGTGCTCCCGCCACACACCGACCCACACCCATCGCCACCCATGGAGCACTCTGACAGAACAGAGGATGCTCCGTGGGTGGCAATGGATGTCAGGAGGTGGTGGTGGTGGTGTCCGTGTAAATGGGCACACACCCACTTCCACCCGCCACAGCAACACCCCCACCCACCCCCGTCCGTGTAAAAAAGGCTTATATGTAATGTAAAGTTGACCCAAAAAAAGAATTAAAAGTTTATCTCCACCTTCTAATCTTTTGTCCATCGATGCCCACCGAAAAGAATTGTTTTATGCCATTTCTAAAATATGTGCAGGCTCAAGCTTTGGCAAACTCAGGGAGATGGGAATTTTAGGGAGACGGCTGAGGAGCAGCCACCCAGGATGCCGCCTCCTGCACTGCTGCTGTCCATAATTGATACACAAAGGGCACGGACAGAAGGCCATTCCCAGCTGATCCTAACGTGTGATGGGACATAGAGGCAGGGGCAGCAGTCCCTAAGGGATGTTGGGCCCCAATCAATGGCTTCTTGTTTTAGATGGGAGCCGCAGATGCTAGGTCCGGTTCTACCCCAGTGTTGTATACAGTGACTGACCAAATCCTACCATTCTTACTCAAGCAAAACGTCTACAAACACCAGTCGCCACTGTGCCTGTGGAAGGCCTGTAGGATCGAGCCTAGTGGTTTCTGGTCCATGATTAAAGAACTGACCGATGTAATTAAAGCTGTCTGGATTCCGATAGGGGAGGATGAAAAGCTGACCTTGTGTCTGGAGGCGCTGTGGGTTAGCAATTAGCCTGCTAGCTTATCTCTACACAAGGAAGGAGGATTGGTTTCAAGCGTTGGCAGTATTATCTGCCCTTGTGCTCTTCCACGTGCTGTAGTTTTTGGCTGCACTGAACACTTGCAGAGACACCACCTTGGAGCTTTCGGTTAGCCAATCCAAAGAGCTACAAGCAGCACCTTCAAACAACCCAGAAACTGGGCAAAAAAAAAAAAGAAGTTTAATACTGTTTTTGACAATACTTATCAGGATGAGAAAGTACAAACAGAATCCACCTGGTTAACAGTCTTGACAACAACCCACCTCCCGTACCGCCCTCCCCCGCGGGATCCAGTCACAGCCGCTGCTTCCCACAGATGTGCAAACGTATATCTGGACCTTACACGGATGATGCATAGAGCGTGTGGGACACAAAATAAACTCAGCCGCAATACACAGTACATAATGGCTAGAGAAGTCGGAGAATGCATGTTGTGTTCTTAGTCAAGGCTTGGCTGCTGCTGTCCAGTTCGGAGAGGCCTCAGCAGAACTGCGAGAGATCGGAGCGGAAACCTTTATTAGAAAACCCAGCACCAACGCGAGCCATGGGCAGCAGTCTGCATTGCCAAGAGAGAGATGTAAATCTAGTTAATGGCCTCGTGCTCAGGGAAGGTGGGTACTTGCAGGGACAATAGAGTCAGGCCTTGGAGGAGAGTGAACTTTCCCTCTCTGAACGGGGGATAACTTCTGTAGAACTCAAACTGTGTGACTAAAGTATGAAACGACTGAAGGCTGAAACGAGTATCCGCTACTATCCAGTATCCGGCCAGATTTTGCAGTATCCAGTCGGATAACAACTGGTATCGAGTTAGCGTCCGACAAATATCCAGTTAACCAAATGACCGATTTACTGAGATACTGTAAGGATGAAACTTCATTTATAACCGGATTCCATTTCTGACAGATCTGATTGGTTCGATAGTAGCGAATAAAAACCGGAACAAATGATTGTTCCAATTTTCATTCACTGGAACAATGAATTTTATTTATTTTTTTCCATTTTGTGAATGCACAAAAGGGCACCAGCGGTAATGCAGCATGTGCAAAATGGCGCTGGCAGTAATGCACATGCAAAAAATAATCGCTGCCATTTTGTTATATGGCATTTGCCATTTCGCACATGCCCAATGCAGCCAATGCCATTTTGCACATGTGCAAAATGGCCGATCGGAATTCCAACTGAAATTTTGAGAGCCATCACGTTTTCATGGAACTGTTCTGCAAAGACGGAAGGGCTCTTTCAAACTAGCCCTGCGATACTGCTCGTGACTAATTACCACACTGCTGTTTGCCCATCTTTTCTGTTGTTTTTACTCACTCCCACCTTCTTTCCAGACTTTTAGAGACGTAACAGTGACATTCGTTAATGCGGTAATACAATAATGTGGTAAACCAGTTCGTTTTTGCAATATTATCTAGTAATTTGGTTTGACAGTTAACTTCTGCAGAAACTGACCAGTTACTGAATAAATGCCAAACTAATTGAAATGTTTTAGCCATATTAACCATGGCTAAAAATTATGCTCTCCACTTCATCACTAGTTACAGTTGAGCTGAAGCCTCTGCACTTGGGGGAGCAAGGCTAAAAATCAAAAGGAGAAATAGCGGGTAGGGCATAAGTTCTCAAAGATGTCAACTGACTTATGCCAAGTTCTCAAAGATGCCAAGTTCTCAAAGATCATCAAAATGATCAAAGATCATCATCGAAGATGCCAAGTTCTCAAAGATGTCAAACTGGCTTATGCCAACTTTGGGTTTGGCCCCTTTTACTGGAGATGTTTCTCCTCTCCATTAACTCCCTCGCCAAGCCGCCTGCTCAGATCCGAAGTCTGCTCAGCAGAGTACAACACACAGTGAGGAAGAACGAAAGTACCTCAGGTTTTCGGAAGATAAATGTCACTGTTGCCTCCTTTCCCGCAGAAACACAGAAGGAGGCATGGGGGAGGGATTGACAAAGGAAGAGGAAATAGTCTGAGAAACCATCTTAGGAGGAACGTTCCCTGTACAAGGGTGGTGCAGAAAACTTGTGGGACCAGTCCTGTGCCCCGTTCTACCAGCTCAGAAAGTGTCGCGCCGACCTAAGAGGGCCCACTAAAAGTTATGGGTGGTCACCATTTATCCTAAGGAACCCCGAAATCTCATTAAAGCAAGTCTCATTCACTTTCCTACCTTCCAGCGGTTTCCGCATTCATTGCATACAACAAATGTGGTCATGGGCTCATCCGAGCTGCGGGTCTGCACCTGTGGTGGAAGGATACGGAGGGTGAGGACCCCAAGGAATTCCCAATGCTATTTTCTCAGACCTTTTTGTGGTCCATTTGTCAAAGAATCAGGAATGATCCGGACTTTCTGGAAGCCATGTGGCAGGGGCTCTGAGAGACTTACCTGCGTGTAGGTGCAATTCTTCTTCTTGCACTTCCCACAGGTGAAGAGGTCAGTCTGGGTCCCTCCTGTCTTTGCCATCTGGTGCTCCCGGATGGCCTCCTTGGTCATAGCTTTCCGTATCTCCTTCAGCTCATTGCTAGCCATTTCCTTTTGGGAATGGAACACAGGCACATCAGTTCAGCTTCAATCTCATGCTGCTGGCCGGAGACACTGGAGCAGAGGGAGAACAATGTCTAGCATGACAGGAAGGAGACAGGAACTATGGGAACTTTGGGTTTACCAGTTCAAATCCAAACTGTGTTAGTTGTGACCAGCAGGTAGCGACTGTGACACTGGTTACTTGTCTAGTTAGCAAGCAGACAAGAATCTACCCCACAAGCAACAGCTACTAGCAGGAGTTGCAACAAAGAAGTTAAGTTACAGTAGGGTCCATGTAAGTAGAACTTGCGTAACTCAAATGTCTGGCTTGGTCAAAGGAATATGTTTTTTCCCCCAACTTCAAGTCTAGCAAATGGATTGTTTCTTTGTAGTGGATAAATCAAATTATCTATCCAAGTAACTCAACATTTTCAAGTGTGTCGAGTTTACCTACACAGCTAAAAATATTCGGTTGCTGTCCACAAACCATGTAAGTTACTCTGGAAAAGCCCCCACTTCCCAGCCTTAGTACCTTTCGAGTATACCTCCCTTTGACAGCGTGTGGTTACAGTTACGGAGCTCCCTTTTCCTGGAGGTTCACCTAAGGCCAAGACTGCCCATCCTCCGAAGTACAGCTGAAAATGGGGACCTGATTTGGTACCCGCAGGTAACACCCAAAATATCAAGTGCTGTTTCAGGTATCCGGAATACCATTTGTGTGCCTGAAACCCCTGATGTTTTGGTTTTTGAGTATCCCAAATTACACCAAAACATGAACAAATACTCAAAAAAATGTCTGAAATCTGGGGCCAGAAGTTTAAAAAAAAAAAAAAATGGGACAAAAACGGTGTTTTGATCGTTCGGATACCTGATTGAATACTGTTTTATATTTTCAAGTCGAAATGAGTACCACAAATTTGATGGGTATGCCTGTTTTTGCAGGGACTTGTTTCAGCTCTGTTCTGAAGGCAATGTAAGATATCTCTGTTTTGCCAGGCATTTGGCAAGCAGGGATAGTGTATTTTTAAAATATCTATTTTATGTATTGCAATCTGCCTGGAGCTTTTGGGATAAGTCGGGATAAAAAATATAAATTGAATAAGTTAAATAAAATACCATGCTAGTGACCATTCAAACTTGCACTGCAATGCAGCAACAATAACCTCACCCCTGCCTGTATTTCCAAGCCCAGCTACTTGGTGGTCGGCAATGACCAAGAGAACAGCGCGTTGCATTGGGCGCTGCTTGAATCAAACTTGCACTGGTCTATTTATTGAGCTTCACCTTTAAAAAGGTGAATTTCTGATAAGTCGAACTGTTACAGAGTTCCCACAAAATTCAACTCCCTGACAGTAAAAGGACAGGAACTATGGGAAAAAGGCAGGGCCCCTGGAAAGAGGAGGGGCCTGGGGCAGTTGTCCCAGGTCCCCCTGTGGAAAAGCTGGACATGGCCCCTGGAAACAGAGAATTGGAAGTAACTACTTGTACCCCAGCAGAGCTTCAGCTCTGCGGTCCTACGAAGAGGCCAACTGATTGCTTGAAACTAGTAACCAAGGTGCCATGTTCTCTTGAGACAATAAAGGCCCTGGGGGCTTCCTCCATCTCTCCTCACCTCTGAGGTCATCACTGCAATCTGCTCCGCGGTGATCGCGCCGCACAAGACGTTCTTCCGCAGCTCGGGGTTTTTGGAATCCTTCAGGTTGGAGATGCGGCTCCTCACGCGGTTTTTGTACTTCATGTCTGTGTTTTTGACGTCTTGATATATATGTACGAGGGCAGTTAAGGAGCGACAAGGGGAACAGTTTGCCCTGCCGCCGCCTCCCAAGAGCATTTCCAAATCAGAGGCAGAGTTCTTCCGTTCTCCACTGGACAGATGAAGAAAGTGTTAATTAACAAGACAAAAGCCACCAAGGAAGTCAGAAACCAAGCCATGAACAGAGCCAAGAAATCCCAGCCCAATGCATTTGACGCCAGATCCCTTATTATTTGGTTATTATATTATTTATTATATCAATTTATATCCCACACCCGCCTGCTAAATGCAGCTCGGGGCAGCTAACAATATAAAAATTTAAAAATATAAAATACAAAAATTAAAATATAATAAACATACAATAACTATAAAACACTATAAAATCCATATAGTGGAACGCTAAAAATACAGGGGAAAAAAACCTCACCTCCCTAACCCACAACCCCCCACCCTTCACCCATCTCCCTCACTGAAAGCCTGGCAGAACAGCCAGGTCTTACATTGCCATCAAAAGGAGGAGAGGTCCAGGATCACATGGACCTCTGCCGGGAGGGAGTTCCACAGCCTTAGTGCGGCCACCGAGAATGCCCTCTCCATAGTTGCCCCCCAATGTACTCGGGGGACTTCGAGAAAGGCACACCTGGTTGACCACCGGTATCAATCCAGAGGCCAGGGAGTGAGGCGGTTCCACAGATAGGCGGGGCCCAGGCCGTATACAGCTTTACAGGTAAGTACCAACATCTTGAATCGGGCCCGGAAGACTATAGGCAGCTAGTGCAAAGAACGGAGCACAGGAGTAATGTGTTCACGATGGCCCATCCCCGTAAGGAGGCGGGCCGCCGTGTTCTCCACCAGCTGCAGTTTCCAAACCATTACCATGGGTTGCCCCACGTAGAGCACGTTGACAATAGTCCAGTCCTGAGGTGACGAAAACATGGATGACAGTGGCCAGGTCAGGGTCCGAGACGTACAGCCAAAGCCACCACACCAGATGTAACTGGCAGAACGCGCTCCTTGCCACAGCCCCAACCTGGGCATCCAGGCAGAGTTGGGAATCAAGGAGCGCTTCCAGACTATGAACCTGAGGGACCAGTGGAGGACGAATCCCGTCAAAGATGGGAAACGTCAACTCCACTGCCCTCCCCACTAACATCACCTCTGTCTTGTCTCAGGATTCAGCTTCAGATGACTCACCCTCATCTAGTTCCCCACAACCGCCAAACATGGGGTAAGCACCAAAACCGCCAGGCCTGGGTCAGATGAAAAGGAGAGGTACTGTTGGGTGTCATCAGCGTATTGATGACACCGAACATTAAACAATGTCACGACCTCACTGAGCGGCTGCATATACACGTTGAACAGGAGAGGGGACAGAATAGTAGGGGTGGGACTTCACACAAAAAAACGGATACCGGTTTTACCGGATACCGGTTCCCAAAAAACCGGTTTACTGGATTAGAACTGGTATACCGGTACCGGTATTTTCCCACTGATTTCAATGGGGAACTGTCCCCATTGAAATCAATGGAAAAAAAACAAAAAACACTTTCCCTCCCCCGTCCAGGTTGTGCGGGTGGAAGGGGGGACACCCCCCACCCACCCTGCCCAGCCTGGATATTTTTGTAAAAATTTTTTAGCCGAAGTCTCTGATAGTGTGGGCTCTGGGCCGCCGCCGTAGTGGCGGCGGTGGCGACCCAAAGCCCGCACCAGCAGGTACTAGGGTGATCCCTGGGGTGGGAAGTGGTTTAACACCCCCCACCCCAGGGATCACCCTACTCCCCCACCCAGAGATCGCCTACCTTTTGCGCTCTGGGCGGCGGCGGCAGCACGGCGGTTCGGCGGCTTCAGCGCTGGCTGGCTTCAGCGCTTTACTAGGCCTTCC
>QEPC01014492.1:571185-590078 GCA_003113815.1 Sphenodon punctatus
GGCAGCTAGCTAGTAAGACTAGGGATAGGCCTTTCCTATCACAATGTACTTCTCAATAAAGTAGTTTACTTTAATCTAGAAACAATCTCCAAGGTGTTGATTACTACTAAGCTGTTGCTACTAACAATTCAAGCTGCTTTTGGGGTTTTGTTTTTCTAACCATTAATAAAAATTCCCAACAAAATTATGCTGAGCAGCTCCAGCATCAGTACAAAAAAAGATGATTTAAAGTCAGTTTTTCCCCAGGGCTCAAAATTGATATCTCCATATTTTAAAAAGTTAATTCAGTGTTGGTAAAAGCTGGTGGAATTTCAGCCCTAGAGACCAGAGTACTACAGATATCCATAGCAAGAGGGTTTGCCCTCAAATCCCTTCACCCTAACCCTAAGGTGAAAGAAACATCCCTGTGGGAGCGAGCCCAGCTCAGTGTCCTTGCTTGGGTTCCTCTAGTTGAACTGCTACCAAGTGTTGATACAAATGATGGTGATTATTGTGCTACTAGACCAGTCCATTATGCACCATGCCAAGACCACCAACTCATTCCCCCCTGGGCTGCCTAACAGCAACCTGATATAACATTTTGAACATCCTATCAACCTAGATCAGAGTGGCCAAGAGGTGGGCTGTGGCTCAGGTGGTTGAGCGCATGCATCTGTCTCTTATACACATCTAGATGTGTATAAGAGACAGGTGAAGGATACCTAGCTTGGCAGCAGCATATGGGAAAAGAATCTAGGGATTGTGGTTAATCACAAGCTGAACGTGAGTCAGCAATGGGGATGGGGCTGCATCGACGGTAACGTTATTTCCAAGTCGGCAGAAGTAATGAGTCCAGTCAGACCACACCTGGTGTATTGCATCCAGCTTGGTGCGCCTCATGTCAAGAAGGATATTGACCAACTGGAGCGGGTGCGCCCAAGAGCGACGAAGATGATGAAGGGTTTGGAAAGCAACTGGGTACGTTTAGCCTAGCGAAGTGAAGACTAAGGGCACACATGACCGAAATGTTCAAATATCTGAAGGGCTGCCACCAAGGTGGCAAGGAACGGTTCTGCGCGGCTGCAGAGGGCAGGGCTAAAAGCAACGGGCTCATGTTACGGGAAGGAAGATTGCGGTTTAATATCAAGAAGAACTTCCTAACGTTAAGAGCCGGGCGGCAAAGGGGCAAGTTGCCTTGGAAGGCCGTAGGCTTCTCCGTCACTGGAGGTTTTCAAAAAGAGGCTGGACAGCCGTCGGTCAGGGGTGTTGCAGCTGTCGTCATCCTGCATCCAACTAGATGACCTTTGAGGTCACTTCCAATGCTACAACTACAGATGCACGTAAGTTCTTAGACGTGCGGTGCTCACCCTAATACTAGTGCGTGCGTGTATTAAAGTGACGGGGAGGGTAGTGTATCGTGGCATCGCTGTGTCTGCCTTAAATGTTTTCTTTAAAAGCATCCACGAGCCCTACGGCAGTCGCCATCCCGTCATTCTATAGCCGCTGCTGCCGTTGGAATGGAAGGGACTGAAGCTGGTGCTAACAGCTACCAGGGGGGGGGTGCTAAAGGATAGCCCCGGCACTCAGTGGCTGGAGGACAGCACGGTTGCACTTACGGTTTAGCTACAACGCTGTGTGTAAAGAAGTGGTTTTTTAACGGGTTAAAAGGCCACGTGTTCTCACAAGGTTCGTTCAGTCAGCTGTTCCAGAATAACTAACCCACTTGAACCACACTTCTGGTGAGTGGTGCAACCCCCCCGTCCCCCACCCCCTACACCGGTGGGCTGCCCATTTAAAGGCGGCCCACTAGCTCTGCAGGCGAAGGGGAGCAAGCGGTCCCTGCTCTAGAGCAGCCCCCCGCCAGCGGTGTGCCAGCGCATCCAGGTGCACCGCCAGCAAAACGGGCGGCCCAAAACTGGAGGCCTGGCCGGAGGCAGGGCTGCTGTCTGTCTGCTCGGTGGACAGACGCTACAGCTCTGCTCCTGGCCAGGGGGTTGCCCCGGGCGACACCACAGCATTGTGGGCAGCAGCCCAGAGTGTCGGGCAACCCGCCCGCAACGCAAGGGTGGACTAGAGGGGGACGCCGCACGGGGTAGATCGTGGGCCGCAACAGCCGCTGGGTCAGTTCTAAACAGGGGCTGGAAGCAGGCAAACGTGGGGTTGAGCATCCCCGTGGCCAATAAGGCAGTTAAAAGTGTGATCAAGTGTTATCACGGGGCAGTTCCAAGTGCAGGACTCCTCCCTTTCTCTGCCAGTGAGAATTTCCTTGGACATTTCTCTGGGAAAGCAGGTGTTTCTAATGTAATAATCAGGGTTTTTGTAGGAAATTTCCACCTGCAGAAACTCACTGGCAGAAAACTAGGAACCCTGGTGCTAAGGCGTCCTTGGCAGAGCTGACTGTGGGAATACACCCCCTCGTGCAGACAGAACAGGCAAACGTGTGTAGCCAGGCGAGATTAACTATGTCCCGTGCATAGAATAAGACTGGACGCACTAGAGAACAGTGCGGCAAGCAGCCTTAGATCTCTCTATATAATTTATCCCTCTGGCCCAAGACGTAGCTCACCATTCACTGGCGGATCACAAACTAGACTCCAATAGATCACGGTGAGGCGAGGGGGCCCAGCCCCTTGGCCATCACCGCTGGGGAGACGAAGAGGGCTAGTTAACTCTGCTTTCTCACCACTTGAATATTTCTTGATTTCTTGAGAGGAGACGGGCTGGGAGATCACCCCCCCAGTGTGTTGGAGAAGGTCCTTGCGGAGGGGCGCGCTCCTCTCCACTCCCAAGACGGGTTGCTAAGATGGAAGCCAGCAGGAGGGGGCCTGACCTGGCTTACTAGAACCACGGCGGCGAGGGGAGCCCTGGTCAATCAGCTGAGGTTAGCACCTGGAACAAATGGATCACAGGCACCTGACCCCCCTCCCCCCCTGCTGATGTTTTCCTTGGATTACAGCTGAAACAAGCAGTGAATTTACTACCTTGTGGGGACGTAGCTGGGCATGCAGCACTTCTCTGGGGCACCGGCATAGCAGGGAAGGGGCTAACAAGGCCATCTCCCCCCACCCCCTTCCCTGGGGCCTAAGGAGGGTGCAGAGGCAGCAATGAGGCAGTGGTAATCCACGGGGCAGTGCAGGGGCGGAGCTGTACTAGGTGGAGGCGCACTGGGGGGCCGCCCCCATGTAGAATGCGACGTCCCTGGGGCGTTGCCTTCCTGAGGCCTCGTGGAGGAAGATTGGCCTATAGACTCACGGTCCGGCACGTACGTGGGCTGCTCAATTCAGCTGCGCCTCTGACCACCACCATCTTGCCACGGCAACACGCACCCTCCCTGGGGGCCCAGCTTAAACGGGCACGCCTCGGGTACAGAGATTTTAATGGGATACCCATTTTCACTGGTACGTTTCACCTTGCGCTTGGATGAAATTGACAAGCCAACTTGATGGAAACAGTGAGCCCCGACGATCGGCTCAAAGCAAAATCCTCTCATGAGACAACCTTCCCCTACACCTCCATTAACTACATCAGAATGACCTCGATAACAGGGGCAGGAAACCTCAGGCCGGGGGGGACAAATGTGGCCTATGGATTGTTTTTATTTGGCCTCTTTCCAGCTCCCGGAGCCCGTTCCTACCCCCACAAGCGCTGAAAGACTAAGCTCAGGGGAGGGGAGCCGAGATGAGGCTAAGGGACTGACCCCCCACGGCACACAGCTATCAGTGCACCCCTTCTTTGAGGCCCTTCCAGCTTGATTCATTTTTCAAAGTGGCCCCTCAGAGGGAAAAGAATGGCCCTATAAAAAGGGCTAAGATGAGTTTCCGCATGTTAAGGGACAAAGCTAAAAAAAACACGAGATGCCTAAAATTACTACGACGACTCATCGTTTCTAAAGCGTCACTAGTCATACGCAGCGCTGCACAGATACACATACCATAAGAGACGGTCCCTGCCCCAAACAGCTTACAATCTAGATAAGACATGGAGAGAGACAGTTAAAAACAAGGCAAGCGATGAATCGTGGACCACAGGGTGCAGTTTATTCAGTCATTGATTTATTCTGACTAAGATCATGAGTGGGAGGGATCGTGATTTAAAGGCAACTTCAAAGAAGTGGGCCTTTAGGCAGGACTTGCGTACGGCCAGGGAGGCAGCCAGGCCAGGCCTCAGGAAGAAAGTTCCAGGCACACGGTGCAGCAAGGCGAAAGGCACAGAGTCGGGAGTTGGCAATGGAGAAGGGCGCAGATAACAACATCGTGGCCAGATGAACAGAGGCCACGAGCGGGGGTGGGCGGGGGGAGAGAAGGGAGGGGAGGTAGTAATTTTAGATTCCCACATCAATATTCATGCGGTAAAGGCAACCTGATGCGCGAGACAGATTTCAGCCAGTTGCACGGGTGCTCTGAGTCTCTGAAAACCAGGCTGTCTTTGTACAGAGAGCTCCTCCGTGAGCCATTTCTACGCCCACCAGGCTCAAAAAGAAATGCTGCTCATTAAGGAGGCCCAGAAAAGCTCATCCAAGGAATTCTGGAAATGCCTGTACTTAAGTAACAAGGGTCTGTGGTTTTAGCAGAGCCCCCGGGCAAGTCCTGCCTAAACAACTGAAAAACCGCCATTTGCCAAAACTTGGGAGAAATCAGATGTTGTGTGTCTGAAAACGACCGTGAATCTTGCAAATGCGGCCAGGCTCTCTGTGTCTAACTGCATGTCAGGGATGGGCACTGCTTTGTCTGATCCCCAACGCTGGCGGGTTCCGACATACTCAAGGCAGTCTACGACTCCATAGATGGATAAAATCAGCAGGGACCGTGTAAGGACAAATGGCCATTGTCCTTGCATGAGACTGAAAGGGTGTCTTCCTCATAAAATCTAGTGGCCATAGGGCACCTCCCTGGCTTGAGCGCCCTTTGTATACTGAGCCTGTCGATGCAGAGGCTGTTCACAGCAGCTAGAAGGTATTATTGAATTAACATCTTGACTCACTTCCTCCTTCGCCTTTGTTCACCCTTCCCCTTGCCTGAAGCTATCCTGGGCTATATTCGAGACTCTGTGTGTACAGCGCCTTAGAACCATCTTGGCTAGCTAGACGGGTCCATGTTGCTGGTTCTCCTGGGCAGGGACAGAGCTGGATCTAATGTCCCTGTTCCAGTCCCAAAGCAATAAAAGCCTAGTGACCCAATCCTGAGAGTGTGAGGTCTAGCTTGTTTGTACTGCAGCGACCTTTCAGCCCCTCCGAGCAGGAGAATACTCTCCAAAGGCTACTCTTCAAGCCTGACTGATGAGCTTGTGGGGCAGTAAAATAAGAAGCAAATGAGCTTGGTGGCAGAAGGCTGTATTTTAGTGAAACCCTCAGAACTGCAGCAGCTGGGGAGCAGACAAAGTGCGTCCCTCACTCCTGCCATTTAAAACCAGCGGCAGGCCTTCGGAAAGATACCCCAGCCGACCCCCCCGGCAGACTGTCTTGGATTAAACAAAACACAGTTCCCAGCAGTTTAAACAAGAGCGTCCATAAAGAGGATTATTTATTAGAGTCCAGAGGGGTGTTTATAGTTAAGAGTTGGGAAAGAAAAGAAAAAAAAAAGTCTCCCAAACAACATTGCCTGGGCTGGCTTCAGGAAACCGCTGGGGCTGACGCTGTTCCTGTCAGGCAAGGGAATGAATTTTCACCCAGCGGAGGTACGGAAAAACCCCTGCCCTGCAACCGCCAAGGAGAAAACGGTGGCACTGATTTCTAAGAGGATGGCGAGCGCTACACCCATTTTACAGACAGAAGGAATGGTGGCATTAGCCACAGCCAGGTTTTGTTTTTGCAATATGCGCGAAAAAAATGTGGGATGGAAGCCGTGGCAGAGAATGAACTGATCTGTTCCACAGCCTCTGCCCAGAGCTGCTCTCGGCCTTCCCAGGGGTCCCAAGAGCCCCCCCCCCTCTCCCCAAGCAGCTCCTCCCCCCACAGCCTTTCCCACTGGGATCGCACTGCAAGACCATTCCCGGGACTGTATCACAAGCAGTAAGGGGGTGTGCGCGCATTGGGGAGGAAGGGGGGGGCCTTCCTCACTCCCAGCTGCTCCGGGGGCTCCTGCATCCCCACCTCCCGAGTGTCTAGAAGAGGACAAAGCCCCCACCCCACGGCTGCTTGTGTTGCAGCCCTCCCTCCCCCATAGCTGCTTTGAATGCAGACCTAGACCACTTTCAGACCTGCCCCCTGGCATATTCTGGCTGGGGGGGGGGGGAAATGTCTGAAAGTGGCGCTAGTCCTCTCCCTGCCAGTTTCTGCTACTGCTGGGGTATCGCTGCAGGAAACGAGCTTACCCGCCACAACAGCAGATCTCCCTGCCTGCGGTCTGGGGTCCGGTGAGAGTGCAAGGGGAGGATTCCCGGTGGTGCGGGGGAGCGTCTGCTGCACCGTTAAAATTGCCAGGGATTCCAATGGCCACAGCACAAGCCTTGGGCGAGGTCAGGATGCCCACAGGCTGCACTCGGGCAGTAAGGAAGATTCCTGGCAGGGCAAAAGACGTTTTTCACATTCCCATGAATCCTCCCTCCAGAGCAGAGAACGCGGGCGAGGATGGTGGGGAAGGAGTTCTTTCCCCACTACTCCTGGCAGCGGCAGGAAACCTGTGGCAGAGAAAGGACCCAGTCGGCAGATTCCTTCCCTTCCAACTTCCCAGGCTCTCCCACCCAGCACAAGGAAAACTAGAGTCACGCTCCACAGCAAACGTCACGTTGCTTGAGCCTCCGCCGTGGGTGGCTGGTGCCGAGTTGCCGCGGAGCGGCTCCGCGCCGATGGGAACCCTCGGCCTAACCGACAACATGCTAGCTACCCACTCGTTACCCAGCCTCAGAGCCGGGTTTTACTACTCAGGAATCCCTGGGTCTCTCGCTTGTGTTTACCCTGTGCTTCCCAGCCTACTAAGATACCTGCAGGTCTGCTGCCTCAACTTCAGAGAAACACTTGTTACTTGTAAATAATCCAGCCAGGAGACTCCATATCGGGGCTCTGGCCACTCTTTAAAACTGCATTATTGCAGGCTTTAAAACTTCAAAACTAGAGGGGCCAATAGACGGTAAAGAACACTGTAAAACCCTGATCTTTCAGGGCATTTCATTCGAGATCCCACGCAGCTGGAAGATGATATTTTTAAGAGGCCATAGCTCAGCTACCTTGTCAACAGCTTTCCACGCACCACCTCGGTGCAAAGCTGCAGAGGAAGGAAAGTACTTCATCGGCAGCGCCTGATCTGTAACAGCTCCATACATATTGAGGAAAACACAACGTAAGAGCAAAGCAGAGCAAGGTTGACAAACCGACACACTCAAACAGGGACGACAACTTAAAAGAAACACATGAAAAAATGCTGCAAAGCTGAGAATCAAATACAGAGGAGAGCATCCCTGATAAACAAGGAAACTGAGATGCTACCATGTAGGAAACCGACAGCCTTTTAAGTGCTTCCCATTTTATGAAAGACCCTGGTTCTTGGAGCGTGCTGGGATCCTGGCAGAGAGGGAGGTCAATCTTTTGTTTCTGGGAGGCAGCGATGGGCCTTTCTAGTTTAGGATCAGCTTTGCTTGGAATTCCTTGTCTTCCGGTTTTGCCCTACTTCGCCCCCGCCCCAGGAGTTTCTAAACCACACACTCGTCAAACTGGGAACTGGCAGAAGACAACCGGTGTGATTGTGTCAGGCTCCAGCGGGGAAAGTGAACCTCTTCCAGCACCTGTTGGGAGGAGGAGAGGGTGGAAGTAGGAAGACTGGAAAAGCCACAGTGTGGAGAGAGGAGGAAGGCAACTCCTGTTGGGGATGCAGATGCAGTCTTGGGCTTTGGAGATCAACTTTTTAGCCTGCTAAAGAGCAGCTAACCCTCCCACTGCTAAAGGGTTAAGAACAAGCAGAAAGGAAGGGGGGGGGGGGGAGGATATAAAAATGCAACACAACAAAAACAAAAAAAAAACAAAGGAATGTTTTATTAACAGAGAAAGAAACCAGCATGAGAGAAGAGAATGGGAACATGTGAAGGTGAAATAAATCATGAACAAGAGAAAGCAAAATAAACTCACAAAAGCCATTGTGTTTGATAGATGTTTATTTTTCCATTACAAATTAAGCTTGGTTGGGGTTTGTTTTTTTCCTGTTTGGTTTTAGGTTTTGGTGTGTTGTGTTTTTTTTTAATTAAAACACTACATTGATCTACAGTCAGCCAGTCATTCTCCATTGGGCAGCCTGGATTCCTGGAAGGGCTGATAAGGAACAGGCATTTGAAGGGGACCAAAAAAAACCCAAGAGGGCAAGCAAAACGAGTTAAAAGATCCAACGTTAAGCCCAGAAGCCAAGGGACAGGAAAAACCTAGGTACAACAGCATCATCTCTTGTCTGTAAAGGGAAGGCATTACCTTTGGTCTTTTGAGTCACCGCTCTCTTTTGAGGAAGAAGTGGACAAGGAAGAATTCTTCTTCTTTTTCTCCTCGCTCTTCTCCTCTGAAGCATCTGCAGCCGGAAAGAAAGAAGGAACAAACACGCACTCAGACACGACATGAATGGGATGCCAATGGGTCTTCGCACTGAAATCCGGCCTATGCAAAGAAAAGTTCCGGCACGGTTCAACAAGACCCTTGTCTTTCTTGAACAGCTCCTTGCAGGGGATCTATGGTGAGCTTTCTACTCGCGCTGCAGTAAAAAGGAAAGTCGTTACCCAACCAACCGCACTGCAGCTCTTCCCTGTCTAGCTAACGTGAAGAGGTCCAGCGCCAACAGTCCTTGAGAAGATTCACTCCTTCATAAGGTAAGACTTGCCCCAACGTTTCAAGGGAAGGCTTCTACTGTTGAATGCACAGATGGTGATTCTCAAGACTAGTTGCTTTCAAGGGAAGTGTTTGGGAGACCAGATATCGCTCTTCAGCTTAGAGAAGAGAAGACTGAGCAGGGGACATGATAGAGGTTTATAAAATCTTGAACGAGTAGACAGGGAACGGTTATTTACACCCTCAAATAGTACTAGAACTAGGGGACACTCCATGAAACTAGCTGCCAGCAGATTTAAAACAAATAAAAGGAAGTACTTTTTCACTCAACGCATAATTAACTTATGGAATTTGTTGCCAGAGGACGTTGTCAAGACCAGTAGTAATGCTGGGTTTAAAAAAGGACTATTCTCTAAGTTCTAGAGAATAGGTCCAATAATGGCTATTGACCAAGTAGCTTACGGGACGAACTTCTTACTGTCGGGAGCTGGGAGTGAACAATGGGGAATGAATTGCCCACTGGGACTGTTGGTTCTTCTCCCATGCCATCGAGATTGGCCACTGTCGGAGACAGGATGCTGGGCTTGATGGACCACTGGTCTGACTCAGTATGGCACTTCTTATTAGGGATGGGCGAACGCGGTTCGGAAGTTCGGAGTTCGGACCGAACTCGAATAGTTCGGTCAACCGAACCGAACGGTCGAACCGAACTCGAATTCGAACGTTCGGAGTTCGAACCGAACTCGAACAGTTCGGTCAACCGAACCGAACGGTCGAACCGAACTCGAATTCGAACGTTCGGTTCGGATGCGTTCGGTGAGTTCGGAATTGAATTTCCATTGGTTTCAATGGAAAACACATTATCGGCTGTAACTTTTTTGTTTTTTAAGCTATGTGGCTGAAATTTGGGGTGCCTCTACCTTCAATAGAACTCATTATGTGCACCAAATATCAAAACAATTGGATAAAGGAATCCGATTTTAGAAGCAGTTGCATTATTGTATTTTGCAATATTCTACATATACATTCTTAGCTGTAACTTCTTTGCCTCACATCTAATGTAGGTGAAACATGTTAAGTTTATACCCCTTCCCATAGTAACTATCTTTGCCAAATTTCAGAAGGATTGGACAAAAGGTCTTGGTGGTATAAGCAATTAACAAATAAATGTATGTCTGATTATAACATCTTTGTAGTCCAACCAGTGTACATGAAATTTGGCAGGACTATATATTTCACTTTCATGATCATCTCTGCCAAATATCAGAGAGATATTATAAAGGGTCTCAATTTTATATGCCTGTACAACAAATGTAGAGAAGGGGCCTATGCCTGGGATTCTCTTATGTCACTGTGGTATAAGATCGGTTTGTGATGCAAATTGGCCAACAGAAGTGGTTCCCTTTATCAAAATCTCCTGTACATTTGCTGAAATAGCAGGAACGGTATTTGATACATTCCTGTCAAATATCCTGTAAACAGAATGGAATATCAAAATGTAACAGCTGGAAATGTATTTTCAGGTTAATGTCTTATACCCTTGGGACCCTTTATCCACTCTTTCCTAAAATTGGCAGAAATATTAAGCATATAGAGGGATGTAATATGCACAAGTTTCATGAACATTGGATGCAAGATAAAGAAGTTGTAGTCATGAATGTGTATGGAGCTTTTCTTAAAATCACAATATTCAATTGCTTCTGAAATCAGTTTCCTTTATCTAATCGTTCCGAATGTTGGTCTACTTGGTGCGCTCCATTGGGGGGTACAATCTCCCTAAATATCATCAAAAAGTAATAAGAAACAAAAATGTTATGGCCAGAAATATGTTTTTTAGTTTTTTCCTTTTATTTCAAAAACTAAATGTCATTTTCAGTTCCCGATTGCACCGAACTAAAGACCGAACCTATCCCGACCGAACCGAATCCCGAATCCGAACTCAACGTTCGATCCGAACCATCGAACGGCCGAACATTCGAACCGACGAACCAAACCGAACGGGCGAACCGAACGGATGAAACGAACGCAGCCGAACCGAATGGCCGAACTCGAACCACGATCTGTTTGCCCATCCCTACTTCTTATGTTCTTATACACTTCAGTCTTTCTTTCTTTATTTGTTTATTTATTTTTAAAGTTGGTTCTGTGCTGGTGAAAGATGAGGGTCTGACAGCCCTGCAGACTGGCACCCGTGCAAAAAAGGCACAGCCGCACAATCAGATTGCACACTTCCCCCAGCAGAGACCCAACTAACACGTCTTCAATCCTGGCATGGAGGGGCTACCCTGAAGGACAAGAGCTTCGGTTCTCATACTGGGATGCACAGAAGCGTTCTGGACCCCATCTGGCAAAGACCCAGCTCCACAATCTCACTGAGCTAGGGAGGAACACCATAATAATGGGGTGATGGGGGGGCTGGGGGAGGGGGGGAAAGCAATAGGACAGGAAGGGGGAGAGGGAGCTAAACAAGATGTGCGCGTCTGGGGTGATGAGAGGAGGGGCTTCAATTATGACAGACAAATGGAGGGGGAGGTGATTTTTAAAAGTTTGAAAAGCACTGCGTCAGAGGACAATTCAGTCTCTACAGCCCAATTTGTCGTTGACAATTCTCAAGAATGAGAGATCATTATCATTTTGTTGCTCAAGTGCATGAAATCCTATTACCTCTCGATTTTTAAAGCCAAAGCCAAAGCCTCAAGAATTGTCAAAGACAAATCGGGCTGTAGAGACTAGGTAATTCACATCTCGAGAATTGTCCTCGAGACGTGAGTCAGAGCCAGCAATTTTTTTCATACCGACTTTAAAGAATCACGGAGGTACTGAACGTAAGTATTTGTTTCTAGTGACCAAATCGGAACATGGAAGACACTTTGCTCTAATCCTATCCGGCGACTGCCAGGTCTTTAAGATCGTGCTTGCTGTTCATCATATAAACCTACTAACGCCAGGCTTTGGCTTTGGCTTTAAAAACCGAGAGGTAATAGGATTTCATGCACTCGAGCAACAAAATGATAACGATCTCTCAGCTGAACCCAGATAAACCCCGTGAAGTTAAAATTCCTGAAAAGCAGTGTTTCGATCTACAGTATAATTCCTTTAAGGATTCGTAGTGAAGGATTCCTGTTTCTAGGGCTGAAAAGAGAATAGCTTTTATTCTTGTGAAAATCTTGCAAAAATCACCTGAAAATCTGCCATCGGAAAGCTTTCCCTACGGAGACAACTGCAACTAAGGTCACTTTCAGACATCCCCCCCCGGGCGCATATTCTGACTGCAGTGGAAGGCAACCTGCTGTAATACACGTTCCTTGATGGGGCAGGTGGTATTATAAAGCTCCAAAATCTGCGTTGGCTGGATTCAGGTTTTGCGATCGAAAATCACGGGTGTTAGAACAACAAAGAGTATTTACGCGAAGCCCAACAGAACGTTCTCGTGGTCTTACCTAGAAGCTTCTTCCATGACTTGATGAGTGATTTGGCCAGCGAGATCACCTCTTCGTCAGCACTCTGCTTCCTTAATGCATTCACAGACATCCCGATACGGGTGGACTGCAACATTCAAGGGAACGGTTCACACAGTGAGTAGCTAGGCAAAGTTACTAGCAGCAGAGATGAGCAACGTTTCATTGTAAAAAAAAAACATCACGCAGGATCGAGGGGTACAAATCATCAGCCAACTTCACAATTCACACGTCTCTTCAGATCGATTTCTGCTACGGTAAAGGAGTGACAACTTGCCAGCTGGCTGTCTTAAACATTCAAAGATGAAGAGAAACGTAGTTTCTGTTGGTGAGAATAAGCTTTTGGGCCACACAGGGCCCTTGCCTACTCTCACCAACAGAAGTTGGCCCAATAAAACAGATCATTTGAACGACTACATTTGGGACCAACAGCAACCAGGCTCCCTCTCTAAATTTAAATTATTATTTTTTTCCTTCAAAAAAAGTCTCCTACAGGCCCTTCCACAAATCCTAACTGGGGAATATTTGACTTATATACTGGATGCTTAACTTCCATGATATCCTTTCCTCCCTATGTATCTACAAACATGCACGCTACTCTGAAAGCAAAGGAAATGGGATGGGGCGGGAGGGAATGCCCTGAAAGTCCTAGGAGTTTGAAGACAGGCCCAAAATTATAAACAGCTGAATAGCCGTGTCTAACAGGCATGACGCTTCCTGCCTTTAGAAATGTAATTGCGGTTTGAAACAGGATTTTCATTTAGAGGACTGGTAAGCAGCTTAGTCGTAACATAAGCTTTTTAAGGACTGCATTTAAAATAAAATTTAAAAAAAGAAGATTTCAGCGCATCACTTCGGTCTCTGATTTTTCCCCCCAACTATTTCACCTAATGACGTTTGGATCAGGGTAAAGGCCTGGAGGCCCCAAATGAGACCATGGCTCTTGTTGTGAAAGACCATGAACTTGGGTAATTCATAGAGAGTGGGCCACTCAATGGCTATTCGCCTACATGGTCAGGGAACAGAAACGCTGACAGCCAAGAGCACGTGACAAGGGACAGCTTGCTGCAGACACGCCCTCTTTTAAGATTCTTCCCATAACCCTCTAGCACCGGCAACTATTGGAGACAGGACTGGGGTAAATCATACCTCCCCACACTCCCTATTTCAGAGACAGCCCCGGTAGGGGTGCTGAAAACTAGGGATGGGACTATCGGTATCCGATTAATCCGATAATGCCGATAATTGGCAATATCGGATTAATCCGATAATACCGATAATATCGGTATCGTTTTTTTAACATTGCCGATTTTTCGGCAATGGCCACGTTAAAGATCCAAAAAATCGGCAATGTTAAAAAAACGATATACTGATACCGATAAATCCGATATCGAATTAATCCGATACCGATAAAACCGGTAACCGATCATTTGCCTGGAGTCTCATCCCTTCTGAAAACCCACCATTCCTCTTTCAGGAGAGACAAAAAAGCCAGGATTCAAGCCTCAGGCCCGGTGGCCTTCCAGGAAAAGCCCTTGAGAGGCCAGTGCTGAGAGGACAGAAGGATGAGGAACTGAGCAGAATAAGAAGCGGGAGAGTTTCCGCCCCACTTTATGCACTTGGCCTGCTGAGCGATGGGCACGCGCATGTATGTGCGTGAGGGGGCGGAGCTTAGCCACTGAGGGGGCAGAGCTTAGCCACTGAGGGGGCGGAGCTTAGCCACTGGCTGCTTTCAACGTTAGGAGGCACGGACTACTAGTCTGACCGTCCTTCTGTTCTTTAGACGCTGCTCGGAAACCTGTGCTGAAGTTGACGGAACGCCAAAGCTGACAGCACGGAAGGCCCAAGAGGCAAAGCCAACAGGCCCGAAGTCACAAAGCAGACCAGGGGCAGGGCTCCTAACTCCTTGACTAATGTTCTAGCCACCGAACCATGCTCCCTCTTGTAAAACCGAGTCTCATCCCAATGGAAGCCTGCATGGCAATTCTCCCAGCACCACCGCCACCTTTTAGAGGATCTCACCACCTCAGTGAAATGGCCCCGGGTAGAGGCCTCAGTCCTCTTGAGCTCAACTCCAGTCCTTCATCCCTACCCAGTTAAAACTCCCAAAACGTATTATTTTTTAAAATGGCTACTACGACAAAAGACTTTGTAATAATGGCCCCAGCTTGACTGAAATTTACTTCTTTTCCCAGTCCTTTCCGTTCCCGCTGCCAAAAAACTCATGCCCACGCTCTTGCCTTGACTACTGCAACCTCCTCTTCACTGGCCTCCTCTGTTCTGATCGCGGCCCTCTCATTCCTATTCAACACTTCGTCCTCCTCACCCTCCACTTTGACCACATCCTGTCGCTCCCTCCCCTCCCTCTGCAGCAGGGGCGGGGAACCTTTTCCTACCTGGGGGCCACTTAGAAAATCGGTACAAGCTCCGAGGGCCATAGAGAAGTTGGGGGTGAATAAGGGGGGCACTCAAAAAAATGACAACCGGACACGGCAGCAGGGGTTTCAAATTCGGGTCCAAATCCGGCTCTTCCAGGGTCTCTGGCAAAGGCCATCCCGGCGTGCTACCTGAGACCCCTCCAAGCCCCCAGCAGGTCTCCCCCAGGCGTGCTACCAGGGATCCTGAGGTGGAGATGCCGGGGATTGAACCTGGGACCTTATACATGCAAAAGCACACGCTCTTACCACTTGAGCTATGCTCTCCCTCCCCATTATTCAGATCCCTCCCCACCGGTTTTTCAAATGGGGGCTTTTTTCATTTATCAAGACAGAATTGTGAATTAGTTTTGAGGATACTGGCAAACAGACCATCCAGCACCTCATTCTGACAGACTGTCATAGTTTGTTGGGGGATTTTGAACGGGAAATACAGTGGAGGAGACAGCATTGACCCTATTCCAGATTTCTCAGATTACTGCATCTAGATTCTATCCATCTAGATCTTGGTTTTACCTTTCTGTAGCCTGGCAAGCGTGGCTTACCTGCAATAAGTCCAGAGTTATAGGCATACTTTTTAGTTCCTTCAATAAATCCATTGCCCCTTCCTGTAAAGGACAGAAATCCTTTCAGTTATTAAAATTAATTACAACATTTATTCTGAACTACCTGCACCAGACTTTCCGTGAGAACACTCGACAGAATCCTGACTAAACTACAAGAGCAAAGCAAATCGCAAATCACTGGGGGAAAAAAACCAGAAATAACGGGTGCATGGCGGTGGCTCAGTCTGGCCCACAGGAAGCTGTAGTGGACACGGTCCAAAATGCAAACACACACGCCAGTGGCTGGGGCGTTGGGCAACATGCCAAACGTGTGGCTAGATGTGGGGTGACAAATGTTCCGTAATTGAAAATGTTCCGCTATATTTTTTCCGGACAGTTTTCTGGTTCTACAAATGCAATTGTTTTATAAAATTAATTAGCAACATCATGAATAGATGCCAATACCTAATTCCACGAAAAATAATTTCTAAGTAAAGCTTTGAATTTGTTTGAACATTTAAACCACATTAAGTGCGCTTTATTACATTCCTCCCCCACCCCCCCTAATTTATTTCAGTTCAACTTTTGGCTGTTGTAAACATTTTGAGATATTTATCCAGCACATCAAATGAACATAATGTACTTTTGGAGTTTTGTTTAATAAGTACAAGTCAAATAAACACGCTAGATCAAATTCCAATTGATTTAGGGCATTGGAAAAAAAAAATCAGAAAATTTGCCAATCCAAAATTTTCCTGAAAAGCCCCATCCCTAGCTGCACCCAGAGCCCCATCACCCGCCATGATAGGGACCCAACCCAGGCCAGTACGCCCGCCTGAAAGCAGACGTAAGAGCCTACCGTGGGGTCCAGTCGGGCGGGTCTTAGCCTGGCCTGTGACCTCAAGCGGTTTTCTGAGGTCAGAGCTCAGGTTCTCTGCCAACACAGCCTGGGTCAATCCTGGCCCAACATCTGGCGGCCCATGCACAGACATGCAAGTGAGGTCCGGTCCCAAGCGTCGTAAAGCAGGCTGCTGTCATGTCTGTTTTGACCCACTACATAAGTGCAACCAACCAACCATAGGACTTGTGTAGTAGGACTATGCTACATGAGCAGAGCTTGGAGGTTGGATTAGATGGTCCTGCCGATCCCGTCGGACTCGGAAATTCTACGATTCTAACCCATAGGCGATTCTGGGAGTTAAAATATACAGCAACGCTTTAGCTAAGATACGAGGACCGAGCAAAACACGCCACCACCAATTGTTCAACAGCACCACTGGACGGAACCTGCTATATAGGTAGTTTACTATTAACCTTAGGTTACATCCTAGAGACAAACCAATCTCAGCCAAGAATTGTTCCCCGTGGCTTTCAGTGCGGACTCTCAGTGTCTAAGATTACACATGGGTATACATCTTTGCACCACAAAGGTTATGCTCTCAAGACACACTTCTTCTAGAAATAATCCTGTTAGTAAATTACCACCTCCTGGCTGGTCCCGCTGGGAACACTTTACCATGCCATAGCATCAGAGGATCTCAGAGCCCTTCGCAATCATGAGAAGCATAACTTTGCCCATTGGAGTTAGGAGCGGCTGGTATCGTGACCCTTGAAGGAAAGCTCGCTTGGCAGGAGTAATTTGGGAGATCCACAAACTGCACCTTAAAGAGACAGCTTTGACCAGGTTATGAAATCTGTTAAACAAGAAAAACGTTTGGGAGGAGGTCACCTGGAACACGGGCAGAAGGACATTTACATAACTGTTGTGCATCATCTTCAGTAGATCCAGAAAACCCAAATGCTAAATGGCTCGAACCCCATTTGAAAACGCTTGCTACAGATCCAATCCCAAGGTGCAGGGAGAGAGGCACTGGAAAAGCTGTCTTTCTGCGGTGCTGGCCCAGCCCGAAATCTGTCAGTCTGCACTCAGAGTGCACTGCCTTTCCCTCCCCTGCCATCAGACGCTTTCGAGTTTCACCGTTCATTTGAAAACCCATTTAGAACACAAGTCCTACAGCTCCTGTCATTGCAAGACGTGAAACAGCCCAATCTGAAACATTCTTCAGCTTCGGAGCCCTCCCCTCTCCACACAGAGAGGCTGTTTCCGATTCATCTCAGGAAGAGATCCAACGGCTAACGTCATCCTACAGGGTGGAGGCCGTCAGGGTTCATCAAAGCGAAGGTGGAGGTTTCAGTGCATGGGCATATGCAAT
Source organism: Sphenodon punctatus (assembly GCA_003113815.1). Classification (NCBI taxonomy): domain Eukaryota; kingdom Metazoa; phylum Chordata; class Lepidosauria; order Sphenodontia; family Sphenodontidae; genus Sphenodon; species Sphenodon punctatus. Next base: position 588,553 of record QEPC01014492.1, read on the forward strand.
TCGCCCCAGCAGGGGCCTTGCAGCAGATCGAGCAACTTGCTATTTAGCAGATCTCATCTTCCTTTACCTTCCTGAAACCCAGAGACTGCAAATCAATTCAACAGTCCTCACATTAGACACAGTGACCTGATTCCTGCTACCACGGGAGAGCTTTCCAGCACCGTGTCTTCCACGGTGAAGAATGCCAACCGTGATCACTCGAAAGCGTCTGGTAGCAGGGCCTTACGGGGACGTAGAAAGGGAGGTTCGTTTTCTCATTTGACAAGGTGGGAATAGAAGGAGGGTTGGCTGGGTATCCAAAACGAGGCTCTAGTAGCAAAGGGCTGTTACTGCAGAGGCCCGGATGCTGCCTGATTGATTCATGTGCAATTTAGTAGCCCTGCATCACAACAGGCTACACTTGGCTTTCGGATTACCAACTGGGGGCACCCTCTCTCCACGCAAGCCAGATCAAGCCATTCAGGAAGCCTCGCATGGAAACGCATTCAACATCATCACGTTTTCTGAAATAGTCCTTACTAGCCTCCTTTCTCTGTCAATAGCATTGGAAGAGGAAAGCAGAGGTAGCAGTTTTACATCCTGACAGCCAAGGGATGTGGTGGCCGTGGCCCCGGAGACCGGGCAGCGTGGGAGAGGGGGAGGAGCATGCAAATCAGGCGCATCTTTGATCAGGTGTGAATGCCCGGAGGCAGGTGACTGAGGCTTTCGTCCGGGTTCACAAAGGCGATTGAGAAGAGCTGGATTTCGCAGCTCAGCCGATTGCTTTTGTAACCACGCCTCAAAGCTGGGGATCACACCTGATCAAAGACATGCGTTCCCCTCTCCAGATCTTGAACCCAGTTGCGCAAGTGAGAAAGCCGCTGACATCCCTGACGGCTGCGGGTTCTGGTCCTGCTTGGGTTCACACCAGATGGCGGCCAGTCCCCACAGCTGTAACTGCGTACCTGATCCATTGGGATGGGAAAAAATCAAAGCTGCTGGCCCTTATGGGGGGGTGGTAGAGTCTGAGGGTGAGTGAAACCCAGCAAGGGGGGACAGGGCAGGGGAAAGAGTTGGGGAAGGAGACAGGAGACGGGGAGGGGTTGGTCATGGGGAAACTTGGGTGTGGGGGAGAGAACACAGAAAGGGAGCACGGTTTGGGGGGAGGGGCAGCCAGGGGGAACCTATGGGGGGAGAAGCACGACAAGGGGGCAGGGTGCTAGGGGAGGGATAGTCTAGGAGAAACCTATGGGGAGCGAGGGGGGGCAAGGGGTCTGTCCAGGAGCAATGGGGGGGGGTGTAGGGCAGTCTGGGGGGAATCTATAGCGTGGGGAGGAGCACAGCAAGGGGGCGGGGGAGGGACAAGGGGTCTGTCCAGGAGGGAGGACTACAAGAAAAGTGCAGGGTGTTGGGGGAGGAGCACAGCAAGGGGATGGGGTGTTAGGGAAGCGGCAGTCCAAGGAAATCTATGGGGGGAGTAGTACAGCAAAGGGGGCAGGGTGTTGGGAAGAGACAGACCAGAGGGGATCTATTGGGGGGGGGGGGGG
>QEPC01014492.1:590996-603853 GCA_003113815.1 Sphenodon punctatus
AGGGGCGGGGGTTCCCTAGGGAGATGGGCGGGGCGTCTGCGCGGGGGGCGGGGCTGAAGCCTCCGAGAAGGGGAGGCGCTCAGGCCCGGGGGGCGGAGCTACTCTCTGAGGGGGGGCGAGGTGCCCCCTTTCCAACCCCCCCGGCCTTACCGCGTTTTTCTTGGCCACCATCTTATCGAGGCGCTTGGCAATGCGGACGATCTCCTCCTCCCCGCCGCCCATCGTGCCCGCCGCTTCCCCGCGCCGCGGCGGGGAGACAACGGGAGACGCGCTCAGCCCCGGCGGCTGCGATACCGCAGTCCCCCCAACCGGCCTGCTGTCAGAGACGCCAGCTCTGCAGGGACGCGGGGCACGATGGGAATTGTAGTTCCGGTGCCCGAACCTGACGCCTCCGCCCTGCTAACGCGGGACGGCGCGACTGGACTTCAGCTCCCAGCGGGCACCGCGCCAGCTTTGTGAGGCTTTCTGGGAAGTGTAGTTCCACGCTGTGCTCACATTTTTGGGGAGGGGATGGATTGCAGGCTCCAGTAAAGGGGGGGGGGGTGTAGGATGATATGGGGAAGGGATATAATGGGGTGGGGTACAGGGCAGGGAGAGAAAAGGAGATAAGTAAGGGGTAAGAAATGAAATTGAAAACCCATGAAAGGAAAAGGCTGAATGGAGAAAGGGAAAGTGGAAGAAGGAAAGGAGAAGAAAAATGGGAGGGGGGGGAGAGGAAGGAGGTAAAAAGAAAACGAAAAAGAATGGAAAGCAAAAATGGAAGCAGGAGACAGGAAGAAGGGGGGTAAATGAAAGGGAAAGAGTGAAATAAGGAAAGAAAAAGTATTGAGATCAAGAGAAAATGAAAGAAGGGAAAGTGAAAGGAGAAGAAGGGAATCAGAAATAGAAAAAAGGTGAACCCGAGGCTGGGAAAGAAAGATGGTGTATTTAAAAGGAGATGTAAGGAAGGAGCCAGGCAAAACAAACAGAGGGAAATAAATTCATAGGCGACAAGGGGATTGGAAAGAAAGAGTGGGGGGGAGGAGAAGGGAGAGAAAAACGAGCGGAGAAGGAGTGCTTAGCAGAGAGTGCATCGGGCGGCCTGGTGGCCTCTTCCACAGGCTCAGGAGCGTGGCGCCCAAGTGGCAACAGAGTGAATCCCCCAACAGTGGGTCCGACAGCTGCCTGGGTGGCCCCTTGCAGATTCTTGAGGATCTGGCCTTCTTTTCTACCCCTGCAACACTGGCCTAGCTTAGCTTGCCAGGAACGTTACGTGTTGGCCTCCGAGGATGAGAGAGGGGAAACTGGTATGAAGTTGCCACCTGTAGGAGCAGTTTCTGCTGGTCGGGGTTTCGTACTTATTCTTGCACAAACCCATGTTCTCGGGGTTGTGTGAAATCCTTCCCGTACGTCTTGATGAGCCTGCGTTCTCCGCTACCCAGTGCAAAGTTGGCTGGCGGGGAACTGCCCCAAGCAAGTAGCAGTGGGGGGGGTGTGAATGGATTCTTCTAGGAGCAAGCTTCAGTTACTAGTTTCCTGAGTGTCGCAGCCTAATTCCAAGTAACTATTGAGTAACGACTAACAAGTCCTGGAGCAGAACATAGGAGGAACGCCTTGTGTGTGGGGTTTTTTTTTTAAAAGGCCCATAATTTTTACACCAACCATATGATTTTAGGACAACCTGACTATGGGGTAACACTGTTCATTATTTATTTATTTATTCATTATATCACTGTGGCAATGTGCCTGGTACTGAATAATTGTTGAATCAGAGACCGGTTTCTGTCCCAGAGGGCCTACAATCTATTATGGACAGGAGTTATTATTTCAGTCTATAGCCACGCTGCTCTGGGCGGCCTACAACGTATTCATAAGAAGCCCTCTGTCTCTGCAACAAGCTCCTCCTTTGCCCAGCCAGCCTGTAGACCAGTGGTAAGGAATCTTCCATCTACCGTCCACTTCCAACCCATGGTTCCCCTCCGTCTGGCCTAGCGAGGCTCCCCCAAACTGACATTCATCCCAACCCCCTGTCCATTCCATTCCACAGCAGCTTGCTGGCAGAAGATACAAAAAACCAGAAGTCTCCAGGTGCCAGGGAATGCTCCAAGCCAGCTCCACGCCCCCACCGGTGGCTTCTACTCCTTTAAGCATCTGCCGCTGGTCGCTGCCAGAGATAGGACCCTGTGTTAAACAGACCATTGCCCTGACGCATTTTTGTTCTCAAATGCTCCGAACTGACCTTTCCTCGTGCAGTTACCCAGTTGGCAGACAACAGAAATTTATTCATGCATAAATTAGGTAGACAAGACACTCTGGAAGGCTGAATTGCTTTTTTTGGGTGGACTTATTAACTACTCATAGTTCCAACAACGTGCCTGGCGCTAACCAGTTGTCATTAGAGACAGGTCTTTGCCCCAAGGGGGTTACAATTTAGGATGGACATGGAAGAGAAGACAAAGGGTGGGGGAAACATAGGGGGATTCACCCATTCTCATTTTACAGATGGGGAGCTGAGGCCTAGAGACAGTGACTTTCCAAAACTACCCAGTGAGTTCCTGGCTAAGGCGGGATTTGAACTTGGGTCTCCTAGGTCCAAGTCCAGTGCCTTGTTCACTACTTCCAAGATCCCTAAATAGCCAAATTAATAGAAGGGACTTACATGACTACAATGCCTAAGACCTAGACCCACGATAGGAGCCTCTAGGTGCTCTCTACTTAATTAGGAATGAATATATCAATACAATAATAGCTATGATGAATAAGAGACAGCGGACAGGTTTAATGTCGGTGTCTCAGAAATGCCTCTAGATGGCAACGTTGAGCCATGTAACATCTTTGGCCTCATCCTAAAAAACCAAACCAACCCCAAAAAGCAAACCTCTGCCGCGACGTATGCTTTTCAGGTGGGTGCCTGCCTCTGCAGGGCTGCATGTAGATCAGGGTTTCATGGCATCTCTTTCAGATCCCGTCACTGCAGCGACCCTGCAAGACCTCGCTTGCAGCTCACGTTGGATGGGGCAAGGGGCTGATGCTGCCACTGACCAGCTGCTTAGTGACAAAACGCTCTCACTGCAGAACAGCTGATGGGGGGGGGGGGCAACCGAAGCCCCTTGCCCCCAATCACTTGCAGAAACACCAGCCTCTTCCAGGATTCTCACCTGACAGGCCTTGGGCTGCTGTGCCAGGGTAGAACTTGTACTGCTTGATGGGAGAACGCTTTGCTCAGCACAGCTCATTGGGTGGAAGCGACACCAGCCCCCAAACCTGGCCCTCATCAGTCATAATCCAGCTACAAAATAGGGGCAGGGACTGTTGGAGAGGGGTGGGAGATGGCAGGATCGCCAGTTTCTCTCCCCCCCCCCCCATTTCCAGCATCAAGGGCAGATTAGAGCCTTGGCTTCTTTCTCTCTCTTAAATACAGGACTGGGGTATATTTACTACTAGTGAGCTGGGCCCACTAAGTCCTACTCACTGGGTGTCAAATTTGTACCCGTGGCTTATTTTAGAAAGGGTTAATTTCATCCACTGATTCCCAACAGAATCAGGTAAAAAATAAAATAATAATCACCCAAGTAATACCAGATCGGTATGTGGCCAGCTTCAGCCCCGCCCCCAGTTCTGTTGCTGTCAGGGGCATAAAACTTTGGGGTTACCATTTTTAGGGGGTTCTGCTTCCCCTATGGCCGTAGAACTGCAGAAGGAGGAAATTTGTGTGGGATACATCCCCCCCTCCCCCCAATGTCCTTACGAACATGGCTGCTAAGAAAAAGCTGCTGGCTTCTGCCCCCAAGCTGGCTGCATTTCGTTAGTGGAGACAGCAGAATCTGTAAAGATTGTGCGTAGGAATATATCCTGTTGGCATCAATGCTAGACTGGGTTCCAGGAACTAGTGACTTCTAATCTCTGTGCAACTCGGATTCCGTTGCTGAGGAAGCAGATGAAGTATGTCCTAGTTTGTGACTCAGTCGCAGCACGGCCCCCGACATTTGCCCTGTTTAAGCTCCTAAATCCAACGTGGCGGTTCTTCAGAGGTGATGAGTACCCGTGGTTCTCTGGGCAACGTTCTGGGATGCTTTAGACAAGGTGGCAGACATTCTGCGAATACATACTTCCCCACATTTTGAAGGGCCAAAGAGGGCCAAAAGCTTTGGTAGAGGGTAGAGCGTTGGCCAATAAGCTCCACCCCCATAACAAATAAGCTCCACCCCCTCACACACTTGAATGCACACACACCTTCCAGCATTCCCAGTACAGAAAGAGGGACATGCTCTTCTGTTTAGCATTCCGCTTAGGGAGTTGGGTTTTTTTTGTCATTCCTTCATCTCTCCATTGTCTTCTCAAGTGCTTTTCCTGGGAGGCAACCAGGAAAGAGAGGCCTGAATTCTCAATACCAGCCTTTTTGTCTCTCCTGAAAGAGAGACAGTGGGATTCAGCACCTAAAGAGGAATTGTCCTTCCCAAATAACAGCTTGTTTTTATAGCACTTCCCTGCCTTTAAATGACACTCAGAGTGCTTTACAATCATAAAACTATATTAAATATATAAAACAGTATAAAAATCAGTGTAATACAATTTAAAAAGGGGAAGGTAAAGAGAGAGGACAGCCTAAGGGGGACGTGCTGTTTCACAACGACCCTACCATTTTCAGGGGAGTGGGGGTGTTCAAGTTAAAAATTAATTTGAAATTAAAATCACTGCGCATGCACGCATGGCCATCGGGCTGTTCCACAGATGTGCAACGCTTTTCCAAAATGGTGCTGCCAGCGGCACCATTTTGGAAGTAGGCATGCATGTGCCGGGGGCTGCCGGATCATTCTGCACGTCGCAGTGGCTTGTTTGGTTTTTTATTAATTTTTAATTTAAAAAAAAAATTAAAAGTCACCAGCAGCATCGGCACCATTTTGGAGAAGGGAGTGCATGCGCAGAACAGCCCCGGCGGTGGGCATTTTGCACAGCATTTTCTTTCAATTATTATCTTATTTTTAAACGATAACGGATGAAAGCAAACCATAATCGTTGGCTTCTTTGCCCTTTTTCTCAACGTTTGTTTCGAACACGAATGGGGCTCGAGTCCTTTTAGGAACTAACAGAAAACATTACAGACGCAGACCCCCCAGGATGGAGGGGAGTCAACCATAAAATCCTAGTTCCAAACACCCCCATCTTTGCAGTTTGGAGATGGATTGGAGAAACTCTGGCCTGTTGGCCAAATCTGGCCCATGGATGGGTTTTTTCATTATTATTATTTGGCCCCATCCCAGTCCTGGATCTGGCCCCTGGATCCTGTTCCTAGTATCCTCAAACTCTGAAAGAGCGAGCTCAGGGGGAAGAGATCAGAACACGCACTCAGGGAGAAGGCATAGATCCATGCTCTGGACCCTCCCCATCCTGAGCCCACCCTTTAGCCCCCCGGCCTTCCCTGCTCCTATCCCCCGCTGAGCTCGTCCTTGGGAAAAGGTTCCCCGCCCCTGGTGCAGCTCCTTGGAGCAGCCTCAGAACACTGCGGTTCAGCCCCTCTTTCTCCGGATTAGGCTGCTCTCCAAAGCAGAACTGGAAGGCTGCACAGCGTCTGGAAAGCTTCCACCACATGGCAGGCTCTGATCTTGAAAGGTCATTTCAGAGGAAAAGAAGCCTCCGAGCGAGTCAAACACAGCGGGGTGGGACAGGCCCCTTTGATCCGGGAGGTCCTGAAAATGGGCAGCTTCTGGACTTGAGGGAGGGGGAGAGGAACCAGGGGACCCCCCAGGACTCAGTTCCATACAAGAGATGCTGCTGCCACTGTAAATGTGGTTTGTATCAACTCCATTCGAACATGGCTCCTAACCACAAATATGGGCTGTGATGTTTCCCAGATTCCAAAGAGCTCAGTCACTCCGAGCCAGGGGAGCGGAGCACCATTACCCCTCTTCTTCGCCTGCACTTAGCGATAGACTAGCTCACCCACCGCCGTCAAATCTTCAGCACCGCTGCTGCTTTAACCCCAGGGTGTCAGCCTGTAGCACCAACCTGTGACTCTCTTCCTGTGGCTGGATTTGACAAACAGGGGGGGGAGAGGAACCAGGAGGGTGATTCATTTGGGGTGGTGGGGAAGCACACTAATCCTGCCACTCGAGAGCCAGTATAGCCTAGTGGATAAAGTCTTGGACTTAAATCTGGGAGACTAGGGTTCGAATCTTGTCCTACCCATGAACTCACTGGGTGGCCTTGGGCATGCAAGTCACTCTCTCAGCCTCAGTTCCCCATCTGTAAAATGGCCATAATATTAATGCTCAGGGTTGTTGTGAGGATGACCTAGTTAAGAACTGTGAAGCACTTTGAACACTGAAAGCATCCTAGAAATGACACATAGGGTAAAACCAGATGTGATGCTGGCCCGCTGTGGCCTGGGACCCACTGGCACGTGTGCTGACGCACCGTCAGATGTTGACCTGGGACTGTTCCATAGCTGTTAGGCCGCTAACCTGGGCTGCCTCCTTGGAAAACTCTGAGGTAACAGCCCAGGCTAAGGGTCTCCAGCGTGGGCCAGCATGTCTGTTTTGTTGCGGGTTGGGGACCATCGTGGCGGCCTGCTGGGAGTGGGGGGTGGCTGCCCAGATGCTTGTTGAATTCTCTGTCCTACCGGGGCTGCGTGAGTATCGGGATGACTCTCTGGCTACGGGCACAATTGTTCCTTCACTCCTCTCCTTCACGCCTGAACTCCTGGAACGAGCTGCCAGTCCTGCGGTCTCAACTTCCTCTCTTCCAGTTTAGCCCTCGACTCCCTTCAATTGGGCTTCCATCCTCTCCGCACGCAACGGAGACTGCTCTTGCCAAAAATCTCCAACTACCTCTTCCTAGCCAGGTTTAAGGGTCCTTCTCTGTTCCAGCCACATCCTGATCGACTTCTCAGCCACCTTTGACCCCGTCAGCCATACCCTCTTCCTTGATTCTTCTCACTTGCTCAGTCTCTGGACTCGGTTCTCCGCTGCTCCTCTTCCTAATTCCTTCCCTCTCTCTCTTGCTGGTGCCTCCTCTGCCTCCCATCCCCTCTCACTTGGAGTTCCCCAAGACTCTCCTTGGCTCGCTTCTCTTCTCCCTTTACACTCTACCCCTGGGCAATCCCACTGGGTGTTTTGAGACAGACGCGGAGCCCGCTTGTCCCCAGAGCTGCTCCGGGGGCGCCCCTTCACATCTGCCCACTTCCAGCCCCACATCGACAGGCCAATTCCCCAGGCCGCAGCCGGCCCACATAGCGCCCCTCCCTGCACCGTAGAGTTGTGAGAACTCACCTGACGCTCTAGACTGGCGCCCACAACTCCATGGCACTGAATGGGGCAAGGTATGGCTGGGCGCAGAGCTGCGGCGTGGATCCAACGGATAGCTCTCAGCTCCGCGGTTAGACATTGCCCCGGGATTGGCTGGCCTGCTCCATGCGGCGTGCTCCGGGATGTTCCAGAGCGCCGGTGGCGAAACGGCCCTCCAGGAGCTGCCCTTTGCTCTGCTTGCACATCTAGCAGGCATCCTCTGACACAGATTGCCCAGACTGGGAGTGAAGTGGAGCTGCTGTCTGTCTGCTTCCACCCATTGAATCTCATGGCTTCCAGATGACACTCCGCTTTCCCTCTCCACCCCGACTTCCTTCACCAACTGTGTCTCGGACATCTCCACTTGGGGGTCCTGCTGCCAACTCAGTACGAGTTTGAGATATCTCGCTCAAGAACGTGCCATAATGAGTCAGACCAATGGTCTGTTGAGCCCAGCATCCTGTCTCCGACAGAGGCCAGTCTCAGTTGCTTGAAGTACCCAACAGGTCATTATGGGGCAATCCATGCCCTGTTGTTTACTCTCAACTCCCGACAGTAAGAGTTTACATTCCCCAAACCTATCTGGCTAATAGATTCATCCTCCAGAAACTTGTCCAATCCTTTCTTAAACCCAGCTATACTACTGCTCCTGACCACGTGCGCTGGCAACAAAGTCCACACCGTAATGGTGCGTTTAGTGAAAATATATATTCTCTTACTTGTTTTAAATCTGCTACCTGTTCGTTTCATGGAGTGTCCCCTAGTCCTAGAACTGTTAGAGAGGGTAAATAACCACCCCCCAGTAACATGTTCCACATGACTCATGATTTTAGAAACTTCTATCCTATCCCCTCTCAGTCATTTCTTTTCCAAGCTGAAGAGCCCCAACGTATCCAGCCTCTCTTCCTAGGGGAGCCGTTCCATACCCCTTATTTTTGTTGCCCTTCTCTGTACCTTTTCTATTTCAATTATATCTTTTTTGACATGCGGCAACCAGAACTGCACACACTATTCAAGGTGAGGTTGCACCATAGATTTATAGAGTGACATTATGATATTTTCAGTTTTATTCTCTATCCCTTTCCGAATAATTCCTAACATCCTGTTTGCTTTTTTGGCTGGCACAGCAGACTGAGTTGAGTGTTTCAATGTATTGTCTGCAGTGAGTCCAAGGTTCTTTTCCTGAGTGATAACTCCTAATTTAGAAACCAGCATTCTGTACATAAAGTTTGGATTGTTTTCCCCTACGTGCATCACTTTGCACTTGTCCACGTTACATTTCATCTGCCATTTAGATGCCCAGGCACCCAGTCTCGCACGATCCTCCTGCAATTCTTCACAGTCCGCTCGTGTTTTAACTACTTTGAATAACCTGGTATTGTCTGCAAATGTGATCACCCCACTCCTTACTCCCCTTCCAGATCATTAATGAATACATTAAACAACACCGGTCCCAATACAGATCCCTGGAGCATGCCACTAGTTACTTCTCTCCATTGTGAAAATTGACCATTTAGTCCTACTCTTTCCTTCACATCATTTAGTCCTACTCTGCTTCACAGGAAGCTTCACGCAAGGCTGAGCTTCCTGTCCCCCCCGCAAACCTTCCTCTCCTCTCTCTTTTTCCACTGATGGCACCTGAGTCTGTTGCTAAGTCCTACCCCTTCTCCATGCGCAACATTGCTAAAATCCAGCCCTTCCTGACCGTTTCTGCTGCCAAGAGTCTAGTCCAGCCTCTAATCATCTCTCACCAAAATAAAAACCAGCTGTGGGTCAGATTTGGCCCATGGAGGTTCTGCACCACTGAGGTCTAGCATGAGACAGGAAACTGGATTATTCTGATCCTCATTACTCCTCTGTAAATCCAGTATAGTTCACTGCTCAGTGGGGTAGCCGCACTCTCAGCATCACTGAAACAGCATCATGCAATAATCATGGATTTCAGCAGTGCCAGGAGACCAGAGACCAGTTGCAGGAGGTGCCATGCAAATATGTAACAGCAGCATATTTAACCAGTTGCATCGGTGCCTGGAATCTACAATGTGGAGAAGGCCTCAGACCTGTTTCTGTCAGAACTAGCACAGGCAAAACATGCGCACAGGAAGGTACAAAGCCCTACCCACAATTCCCCGGAGCTCCGCCCCCCATGCCAAGGGCTCAGGGAATTTGCAGGGGCCAACTGCCTGGCACAGCATGGCAGTGACAGATGGGGGCTCTGAGCAGGCCCCATGCTACCACAGACGCTGTTAGCAAGGAATAAAACTGCCCACAGCACACGTCAGGGCTGGGAAGAGGGGCATGTGGGCAGGCCAGGGCTGGGAGTTGGCAACGTACCGGTGTTTTCACATATAGGGCCCATTCACACAACATTCCTCCCCCTTGCAATTGCCACTTGTTCGTTCATCTGTGTTACCATGGGGGCTGCCCATGAGCCCCGTAGCAACAGTTGCTGATTTTCTGACACGTCAGTGACCCACCCACCCCTTCGATCAGGTGGCAGAGAACAAGGGGCCACCAAAAAGTACAGGAAGTGGGATGTTTCACACAAACACTCAAAGTGGGGTAAGGCGCACCACTCCCTAAGAATATTGCGTGAAGGAGCCTGTGATATCGCAGCATTGCTTGCTTAGCTAGACAGGAGAGCTGAAGTGAGTAACCACACAACGGGTAAACCTGTCAAATATTTGGTCCTTGACTTGACTGCCGACCTTTGGATACTAACCTGTACCCCATGAGTGCCCGCCAGACAAACTGCTGTCCCGCTTTACTGACATCCAGTCCTGAAATACCGACTTCCAGGACTGGTTTTTCCAGTTATCATCCTGTTTTCCTCTCGGTAAATCAGTAACGATAATTCCCGGTTTCTCGGGTAACCGGGTACCCTTTCGGCATCTGGGTAGCATGTTGGATACCCAACATGGTACCCAAAATTGTGGGCATTACCCACAAATTATAAATCAGGTCCCCATTTCCAGAGGATACTAAAGAGTCTAAATTACATTGAATGGAAGGAACCACACACATCTGGCCCAAATATCTGTGCCCCTGAGACGCTGAGGATTTCTGAATTCTCAAGGGCACACTCTCAGTCCTCTGAACCCAACATTTTATCAGAAAAGAACGTTCCAACTTTATCCGGGAGCATTTGCCGAATTCAGCAGCCTTTGGCTGTCCTCCGCGTTCGGAATGGCGGCAGTGGTGCCGTTCAGGCCCTGCCCTTTGAATACAGAACCCATCGCCAGCATATTTCCCCCCAGCCTGGGTGGAGACAGGAGGAAACTCCACCTCTGCAGGAGCTGACCTGCTGCTGCAGGAATTCCCAGGGAGAGAGAGATTCCCGCTCCGTCAACGGATTCATGACCTTCCCTTTACCTCTTGCAAAGCCAGCAAAATGGAGAGTGCCAAAAAGAGAGCATTACTCCTTCCCTTTCCCGCCAGAACTGAGTTTGAGGGCCTTGGATGGAGACAGACTCCATGTAAAAGCAGCGTAGTAAAGTTATACTGGGGCTGGGCTCACGGCCCAACGATGGTCCCATGCTCACGTTCCACGCTCTGCAGGAGGTTGCCTACAAAGACAGTTTGGGGGGGGGGGTTGGCTGCAGCTTGTGCAGAATGCAGCTGCTCACCTCTCAACTGGGTGGGAGTCACCAGGAGCACGTTACACCAGTGTTTCAGAGTCCGCGCTGGCTGCCAATAGCGTTCCATCCAGGCACAATTCAAGCTTCTAGTTTTGACCTATAAAGCCCTAAATAGCCTGGCCCCTCGACTCCCTCCCTCTGTGGCCAAGAGCAACATCTTGCAAGTCCCGTCGCTGACCCAGGTCCACGCGTCCCGGGCACGCAGAGAAGCGTTCTCATTGGCCACTCCACAGCTTTGGAACACCCTCCCCTTGGAGGCGCGCCTCAGTCCTGCTTGAAGTGTCTTCCGGAGGCAGCGGAAAACCGATTGATTCAGCCAGGCAGGGGTAGAGCCAGGGGGTGGGGTAGTTGGTCCATGGGTTTTATTTTACATTTTATATATATCTATTTTTATGGTGCGCGCTGCCCTCAACCTCAGGGGATAAAGTGGGATAAAAATCAAAATCAATCAATAAAATAAAATATGCCCACGCGTAGTGATCGGGAAGGGATCGCCAGTGTGGGGTGGGGGGGCAGGGCTTACCTATGAAGGTAATGCTGCCCTATCTCCTCCACATCCCCAGGGCAGCAAAAAGCCATGCCAGGAAGGACGTTTTAAGAGCACAAAGGGCCAGAGTCAGCCCTCCACCCCTGGCACTGAAAAAAAATTCCTTCTTTGCAAGCAGCAAGAGCGTGGCTAGGATATTTTCAGAGTGGGTGAGGGCAGAATGTTAGCTCCACTCCTTCCCTGCAAGATTACCCTTCCCCCCCCACCCTTTTAAAAGAGGAAGCTTATGGAAAATACATGGTGCAGGGCTGCATTGGTTCCAGTGCAGCCCTGAAACATGCATTTTTCATAAGCGCCCTCTATTAAAGGGGGAGGTAAGGTAACTCTACCCCTGTCCAGTCCCTCTGAAAATTTTGTTCTCGGTGGGACCCTTTCCAAGAAGTAAGAGCACTGCTGGGAAATTTTCAGAGAGCGCGGGGGCAGAGGGTTGGCTCCACTTCCTCCCCTGCCCACTCTGACAATTTCCTAGTAGCATTCTGGTCATTCGCAAAGGGCCCCCTCAGAGACCAGGGCCCAGGCTCAGTTGAGTTCCCTCGCTCCATCCGTGGTAGCGCCACCAGGTGGTAGCGGTTCAGGAATACCGGGTCTATGTACAGTGTCCACGCTCCAAAGAAAGATGTTGATAAGTTGAATCCCATCCCAAATCCTTTTCTCAAGCCAGTCGGGCAGCAGTGGGAATTCTCCTATCTATTTTTGTTACGTTGGCTGCGTCTCAAAGCCATCATAATAATACAATGGAGGAGAAGTGCTAAGCAAAAGGACTTTGAAGCGGACCCTGGAGCGGTTTGATTGGATTGCCAGCTGGTGTAAGTCAGCATATCGACAAAGCTAGGGCGACTTCTACTCACCAAGGACAGGTTTGCAATTTGGGTGTGTGCATAGATAGGGGGCGGGGGTGTGCGCAAAACCAGCACCTTGAACCTGGCCCGGTGCTTTATAAGCAGCCAATGCAGAGCCCGGAGCACTGGTGTCATGTGCTCCCTGCGACCCGCCCCCGTAAGGAGACAGGCCGCAGCATTCTGCACCAGCTGCAGCCTCCGGACTAGCTTCTCGGGCAGCCCCACGTAGAGTGCGTTGCAGTAATCCAGCCTCGAGGTGATGAAGGCATGGATGACAGTGGCGAGGTCGGAGTCTGAGAGATACGGCCAAAGCCGCCGGACAAGATGTAACTGCCGAAATGCACTCCCCGCCACGGCCACAACCTGAGATTCCAGGCTGAGCTGTGAATCGAGGAGCACACCCAGACTCCGTACCTGCAAGACCATGGGAGGGTGAACCCCCCAACAAGAGGAGATTCAACCACTCCCAGGCCCTCACCCACCAACATCACCTCCGTCTTGTCAGGATTCAGCTGCAGATGGCTCGACCTCATCCAAGCCCCCACAGCTGACAGGCACTGGGAAAATAAGG
>QEPC01014492.1:604887-626022 GCA_003113815.1 Sphenodon punctatus
GGAAAAGCTCCGCTGGACGTGACTTTGCAGATGTAATAAGGGCAGCAAAGAACTGCTTCTTTGCTGCCTGCAACGCCACAGCATAGGCCTTTAAACTGCTCTTATGCTGCGATCGATCATACTCATCGCAAGTCCAGCGCCACCGTCGCTCCAACTGCCTGCTCTCCTGCTTCCAGCACCGCAGGCCCTCAGTAAACTAAGGAGACCTGTGGGAGACTCGGCAGGGCAGCGGACGCCTGGGAGCCACTCTGTCAATGGTCTTGGCCAACAAGGTGTTCCAGAAGGCTACGAGATCATCGACCGAGCAGATGTCAAGGTCGAGGGGAAACTCCCCCAGAGCATTCCGGAACCGATCCGGTTCCATAAGTCTCCGAAGGCGGACCGATCTAATAAGTCCTGCACCCCGTTGGGGGCTGACATGTGCCAGGATGCACGCCTTAAGGAGGTAATGGTCAGACCATGACAAGGGCTCCATCCCCCTGACTTCTACTAAGCGATCCCCCCGTCTCAAGGCCGGTGCAGAAAACCACATCTAGTGTATGTCCCTCCTCATGTGTGGGGCCACAGATGGTTAGGTCTGTAGTTTCTGTGTGTGTCTTTAGTCTGAGTAATTTGAGACGTGACGGGCCCGGAGGCCCGCCATGCGGAACCCTGGACCAGAATCCATCTCGGATCCTGGTCCGTGATCAGGCCGTCCGTCCTTTAGACATGCCGGCCTGATCGCTAACGGGGATCGAGGAGGGGACGGGGCTGCACAGCGCAACGTGTGGCCGCACAGCCCCACCCCTCCGCACTCCCTCGGCTGCCCGCCCTCGGGGAGACGGGCGGGCACAGCAGCTGCTGCGCCCGATCCCATACCGTGGTCGGGGCCACGATCCGGGATGGGTCAAGGTAATAGACGTTACGTTTGGCCCATCCCGGATCGTGGCCAATCTAACCACGGTTCTGGACCTCGGGTTGGCTGGAGATCCAGAACCGTGGTTAGCTTTGATCCCCCCCAGAAATTCACCGTGGTGAACATCTGGTGGGGATCAAACAGACGTTACCGCGATCGCTGCCACCGCAGGGAATCCACTGGGATTTCCTGTGGAGAGCAGCGATTTCGTAACATCTGAAATGACCCACAGTGCAAATGCATTTACCCTGCGTAGGCTTGTTCTTAGTGAGTAGGAGTAAGTGTGCGTGTATCTCTGTGTGAAGTGGGAATGTGCATGTATTTATTCTCTGTGTGTGTGCATGGGGGTGCATGTTGGGGAATGCATCCTTATGCTCTGGATGTGTATATGTGTGTGTATGCATCCACACCATTATTCTGCATGTGTGTTTAGTCCTTCCGTACGTGTGTGCCTTTATCTTGCGGGTTTATCTGTGTGTGTGTGCACATGAGCGCACACAGAGCGGAAATTGCTACCTAATTTGGTACCTGCGGGTAATACCCAAATTTTCTAATACCATACTGGGTATCTGATGGGCCCCTCCATCACCAACCAGGTACCCGGCTCCCTGAAAAATTGGTACGTTCTGGTACCAGTTTTTCAATTTTCCAGTAAATTAGGAGGGCCGACAACGAAAAACATCAGGATGGGGGGGAAAAAAAGCTACCAGAAGTCAATATTCTGGGATGGGAAATCGATAATCCAAGACATTCCAGTCGGGTACTCGTATTGAGTCACACCTGGGTACCAATTGGTACCCAATATTTTTGCGTGGATTTGGGTACCGGAAATTGGCGGGGATAGCCGTTTTGCAGGTACTCATTTCTAGGTAAGTGTAGGCACTTATTCCTCACGCTAGTCTGCATGTGTATTTATGCTGTCTGTCCGACTGTGTGTGCGTGTATACATTTATGCCTCCTCTCTGTCTAATTGTAGCGCAGGAAGTGAAAGCCATTTATTTTGCTATTCATCTCTCTCCCCCCTCCCCTCTTTGCCCCCTGTCGCCTTTCCCCTGTCTGCCTCCCCAGCGCCCTTGACCTTGAGAAGTCCGGTGTTAATCCACTTCCCATTTGGCCTGTGGAAAGTGTCACTCTCGAATGGGGCCTGGTCAAACCCAGCTGTGGGAAGGCAGGGGCTCTTGAACTCTCACAGAGCTTTCCCGATAAGCACTTCCAACGCCGTTCCCGTTCCCCCGAGCGACCTGCGAAGGAGACACTAAGGGACAACCCCCACCACTTTCTTCACTACTAGGAGAGTCTCCATCCAAGCCTAGAGGGCAACCGTTCCGATTAGCATCTTTGGCAGAGCTGTTGCAAACTCCCTGATCGCCTGCATCATGGCCAGCACCGCGAGGCACATCTGTGCTGAGGGGCCCGTACAGATGGTCCGTCCCTGGTTTGGAGCTGCAGCAAGTCCCGTCGCGTCCCCCAGATGCCCAGTGAACTCACATGCGGAGGTCTACTCTTCTCTCCCTCGTTGAACGGGTTTTAGGGACCTGGGGAATCTTTCTTAACAGGGTCATGCTTCTTGAAACGGATGTGTCTAGCAGGTAGGGCTACCAACTCCTGCTTGATGTTCACCCAGAGGGAGGTGGGGCTACATTGGGGGCAGGGAAAATGGGATGTGCCCCTTTCTGATGAAACCCCACCACTTACAGAGTGTCATGGTGCTCCGTAGGGATGGCTCCACACCTATGGCCCTCCCACTGTAGGTGAGGGAGGCAGCCCCTGCTACTCCCAGAAGCCCTGATTTCTCGGAGTTACTGAGGGAGCCCCTGGCTGGCCTAAAAATCAAAAAACAAAACAAAAACAGAGCCTGGAGACTCTGAATCAAATCCAGAGTCTTAGGGAGAAACCCAAAGAGGCGGCAGCTAAAGGTGAAATGAGGACCCTCAAAAACGGGGATACCCAATGAATTTCTGGTACCCAAATCGACCCAACAATATCAGGTACCAATCGGTACCAAATTGCAATCCGATTCCGGTACCGGACGTCCTGGAATGTTGATTTTTAGTACCGATTTTTCCACTTCTGTTTTTATGGGTTTCAGTCCCGGAAAGTCGACTTCTGGTCCCGAACAGTCACCTTCCAGACCCATTGTTTGACTTCTGGTCCCAATTCTTTTTGTTTTCCATAACAATGTTTGGTTTTCTGTACCGATGCAGCAATTGGAATTAGGAAAAATTAAAAAAATTGGTTCCAGAAATGACCTATTTTTCAGGAATCTAGGTACCCAATCGGGTACCCAGGTAGTGGGCAGTCCTCGAAAATGCAGGTATTACACAGGTATGAAATTAAGTACATGTTTCAGGTCTCCTGTACAACCGTAATAAGTTAGTGAGGCAGAGGGAGTGGGTGAAGTAAGGCTGGACTGAAATTTCGGCCCAGATTCCGGTTTTGACAGATTCCAGCAACTGGAATACGATACGATCTGCATTTTGCTGGAACAGTCGGAATGATTTTGCCTCCTACTGCGCACGTGCAAAAAGACGGGAACCTTACTGTGTAAGCACGAAATGACAGCACAGCTTAGGGCACGGCTATTTTGAGCATGCACGATGCGACCGCCGCCATCTTGCACGCGCCCAGTAGGAAGCGAAACATTCCTTCCGAATGTCCATAGAAATTCCAACGTGGATTAAATTGGCAGTGTGTTACGTCTGCCGCCATTTCTCACGTGCACAGTAGGAGGCAAAATCGTTCCATCAGAATTCCAATCGACGTTTTGAAAAGGTGGGGGAAATTCCGCACAGATAGCCAATTTGATTTCAGCCCTAGGGTGAGGCGCATTGTTAGAGGGCAGACCTGGAGGAGTCGGGGTCTTGAAGGGCAAAACTGGGATGCCCTGGCAGAGAGACCGGGGGGGGGGGGAGAGTCGGGGAGATGTGGCACCGTGTATTACAATGAAATGGAATCAGCAAAATTGCGTGTGGGAAACTTACACAACATTTGTCCAGGAGGCAGCAGTGCTGCGTCGCCGAGGCGTTCCAGGCAGCACAGCAGCCGGGGTGCGGCCCGATAGGAGCTGTGTGAATGCAGCTTAGACAGCATGGGGTCTAGCCTGTGATTCTTCAGGAGGTGCTGCCCAGGTAAACGACAGCATTGCAGGCTGGGCCTGGCATAACAAGGGCACTGGAAGCCAAGGGTAGGTATGGGCGAACAGATCGTGGTTTGAGTTCGGTTCGGCCGTTTGGTTTGATCACAGAGTTCGGGTTCAGCCGTTCAGTTCGGTTGTGTTCGGTTCGGGCATTCGGAAAAAGTATGGGAGCCCTGTGCGAGGAATGATGGCCCCAGACCCATGACATTGGGTCCTGGGGCTAGAGTGGCAGCTTCTAGATATTGGCCACAGCCCTTCCTGCCAGTAAAATAGGTCCCAGAACCCTGATGGCAGGTCCAGGGGCTGGAGTGGCTGTTTCTTGATGCAGTGGAATGACATCGCCTCTGTGCAAGGAATGATGGCCCCAGACCCATGACATTGGGTCCTGGGTCTAGAGTGGCAGCTTCTAGATATTGGCCACAGCCCTTCCTGCCAGTAAAATAGGTCCCAGAACCCTGATGGCAGGTCCAGGGGCTGGAGTGGTTGTTTCTTGATGCAGTTGAACGATGGCTCTCTGTGAGCAGAATGACTGTCCCAAGAACCCGTGGCACAGACATCATGGGAAGCAGACATTGGATTGCCAGGGCGCAGAACCCATGGCACAGACAGCAGACAATGGATTTTCCAGAGGCAGCATTGGCAGCTGGTGCAGACATTGGATTGCCCGGGCACAGAACCCATGGCACGGACAGCAGAGGCAGCATTGGCAGTAGCAGTCTTTTTCTTCCCTGAAATTCTGGAACTCATTCAGTGCTTGCAGGTAGGCTGCTCTGGTGTAGGGGGCCAATGAACCCTGCACCGCCTGGAACATTGCTACCGTCCAACGTTCCATATTCCTGGAAGATCCTCTGGCTCCCTCCTGGCCTCCAGTGCCAAATGTCTGAACCGCTCCATCTGTTGGCGAGAGTGCGCGTCGGCTATGCCGTTGTTAATCCCGGGCACGTGCCTGGCTGTGAATAATATATTATTCCTCAGACACTGCCTGACGAACGCTCTCACCAACCCCATTGCTCTCTTGGAATGGGACGATAAGGAGTTTACTACATGCAC
The DNA here is from genome assembly GCA_003113815.1 of Sphenodon punctatus. Taxonomy (NCBI): domain Eukaryota; kingdom Metazoa; phylum Chordata; class Lepidosauria; order Sphenodontia; family Sphenodontidae; genus Sphenodon; species Sphenodon punctatus. Next base: position 609,969 of record QEPC01014492.1, read on the forward strand.
CACAGCGAGGTTATCGCACCAAAACAAGATCCCCTTGTTTGCGAACTCGCTTTCCCATAAGTGCGCTGCTACCACTATGGGGAATAGTTCGAAATAGGTAAGGTCTCCCGTCCATCCCTCCCGCACCCACTCTTCTTGCCACGGGGCAGCTGACCACCTGCCAGCCCAGTATACCCTGAATCACAGTGATCCTGCGGAATCGGATTGGACTTGTAGCTCGGCCTCGATTAGTCACCTCTGCCGCCAGATGCTAACGCCGTTAAAATCCTGTAAAAATTGGAGCTACGTAGGTAAATCATCTCTCATGTCGGCAGAGATCCTAACGTGGCAGTGCCCTGGCAACGTGGATCCAACCTTCTCATACAACCTAGATAAGGCCCTTCTGGGTGCCACCACACGGCATGCAAAATTAAGGCTCCCCGCCAATGCTTGCAACTGCTTGACTGTGGCTTTAGGGCATTCCAGCAGCGCCCGTATGTCCCTAGCCATAGCTCTCAACTTGTCCATTGGCAAACGGGACACCTGCTTCTCCATGTCCAGTTCTATCCCCAGAAATGTCAAGACAGTTGCTGGGCCAACCGTTTTTTCCGGCACCAGGGGAACCCCAAGTTCCACTGCCATGGCCTGGAAGCCTTCCAGGGCTTGGGAACACTCCTTCATCCCTCCCCTTCCGTGGAAGAGGAAATCGTCTATGTAATGAAGGATGTATTGTGACCCTGTCCTTTTGCACGCCAGCCATTCCAGAAGGGAGCTAAAACGCTTGAAGGCCGAACAAGATATCGAACACTCCATGGGCATCGCCTTGTTGTAAAAATAGTGGCCTCCAAACTGGAACCCAAGTAGCCTAAAGCTCTCGGGGTGGACTGGCAGCAGGCGGAATGCTGATTTGATATCGCATTTCGCCAGCAGCGCCCCTTGCCCGCACTCCCGAGCCATCTCTATCGCCGCATCGAGAGATGCTTAGCGAACAGAGCATAGCTCCGGCAGGATGGCGTCATTCACTGACCTTCCTTTTGGATGGGACAGGTGGTGAATGAAGCGAAACTCCCCCTCTTGATTCTTGGGCACTATACCCAGCGGTGAAACGTGCAAGTTGGGGAAAGGTAAGGCGTCGAAGGGGCCCGTGGTGTGGCCCTCCTTGAGTTCCTTCTGGAGCTTGGCGGCGACCAAATCCTCTCTTCCAACCGCCGACTGCAAATTCTTCACCCATGCCCGCGTCTTATTGAACCGGGCAGGGATGACGAAGCCCTCCTTAAAGCCTGTCACTACATACTTGACCTCGCTAACCATTGGGCACCCCTTGAGCGCCTGCTCCAGAGCCTTATGACTGACTGGTGTTGGGGCCTTTCCCTCCTCCCTGAGGCTGGTTACCTCCAGCCCCGGGCCTACCTTGCTGCCTCCCTCGCGATGGGCCCCACGCCTTATTACACTGGACCCCTGGGTGAGTCCCTCCGCAATGGGTACAAGCGTGTCGAAAATGGCACGTGGGGCGGGCGCAACCCCCAGACCCATTGAAGTCCCGGCAAGTCCCACCCTTCTGGTTGCTACGGTGCCCGCCCTCCCGAAAGGGGGGGCTCTGCCTCCATTGGTCAGAAAATGACCGCTATCGGTTCTGTGGGTACCGACCACGTTGGACATACACTCCAGCCATAAATCCGTGGCGTATGTGTCCCACCTAAGCCCTGGGGTGATCGCTACCCTCTTTCTGAAACCTTCATCGTAGCATAGCCACGCACCCGGGTTTCCAGTGTCGTATGCCCTGCGCACGATGTCTTGATACTTGATTAGTTCTGTGGCTGGGTCGGGCGCCGCCTGAACCATCACTCCCAGGAACACCGCGAAGGCCGCGGACCAGTTGGCCCAGTTCCTATCGACCTTCGGGTGCTTGAACCTCTCCTTCTCCGAGGAGTTAGGGTCCAGTACCGGCTCCGTATAGAGAAGCGAGAAGACATCCACGTACTCGCCTCTCCATATTTTTTCCCTCGTGTAGGGGGCTAAATGCGCCCCGACCGGTGTTCCCAAGGCTGCCCAGGTACCTGGCTCCTGACGTGGCGCAGCCGCCTGTGAGGGCGTCCTGTGGCATGATGAGCAGGCCACTGTGTCCTTACTAGCGCCCCCCGAGCCTTGGGCCTGTAGCCCATCTCCACTGGATTGATTAGGGGGATTATCCCCCACCCCTCCAATCTCCTGTGCAGGCCAGGGAACCATGACCCCATCCACCCAAGCCTCCCTGCCACTGGGGAGCCCGTCCGGGAGGGCTGCTCCCTGGTCCCAGCCCCCCCTTTGCGCCCGCATCAGCACGGGGTGCATTGCGTGCACCTACCTTGCCCTTCGTGGCTCGTGCTGGCACCTTCGTTCACCGGGGGGGGGGGTTGTCTCTTGCTCCGGTAGGTCCAGCCGTCTGGTCTGCAACCCCATGTTCCGCGGGCATCACCTCCTGCACCTGACCCCGCGCGCGAGATTCCTACTTCACTGCCTCCCTCCGTTGTCCTTCTGCCAGCTCCGCCACGCGTCCTTTGAGGGCCGCGAACCGTCCCATGAAGGTGTTCAAGGTCTCGAGAACAGCGGCCATCTGGTCCCCGCGTGCCCGGTGTGCAGGAGGTTCCCCTTCACTGACCCGGGGGGGGAACAACTGGCCCCTTCCACCCCACCTGGGCAGAGAGGAGGGCCATGCAGGGGCTTGCCCCACCTGTTCTCACCGGCCTTGACTTCCTCCGGTACCCGACCCACCCGCGGGGCCCGACCCCTCCCTAAACCGTGCGGGAACTCGCACCTCCCGGGTGCTTGCTCGAGTTCCGCTCGTAGATGCCCCTATATCGCCGGGGCCAGCGTCCCATTGCCTCAGCTCGCTGGGGGGGGGGAGGCGACCACCTCCCCCCGCTCCTCCCCCAGCCCCGGGGGCTGTTGAGCCTGTGCTGGTAGCGGGCCACCATCCCCACCTGTGGGACCACTGCCAGCGGGTGCTTCCTCCTGTGCCGTCCCTTGGGGGCTCTGGGCCTGTCCTCTAGCAATGCCCTGCAAAACCCCCTCGCATTGCCCCATCCCGGCTTGGAGGGACTCCAGGACCTCCTCCACTCTTTTTGCTAAGGGCTGCTTGGCTGGGCCCTTTTTCTTCTTATTACCGCCCCCTTTTGCCATCCCTGCACCCGGTGGGTCCCCAAAACGCACAAACGTTATGTTAGTGGCTGGCTCCCAGCCTGGTTCACCCCCCCTTTTCCTCAGGGTCCCCTGCCCCCCCCCTTGACTCAGCCCTTTTCAAGGGCCAGGGGAAGGGTGGTGGCTTTAGAGGGCACCCCCGCGCTTACTGGCTGCTCTGCCGCCCTCCCAGCTGCTGCTCCCACTCTGTAGCGCTGCTCGAGGACTCCACTTTCCCCCGTCGTGGCCGTCCTTCAGCTGCGCCTCGAGCACGCTGCTTCCCAGATGCTACCCAGGTGCGGAATGGCGGGGTCCGCGCCTGGGCCAATATGGCGGCCGGGAAGTCCCGTTCTCGCGAGACTTCCCTTTGCGCCACCAGCCACGTTGCCGTGTGCCCCCGCCCTACTGTCTTCTAAGGGTGGGGGCGTGACAACGGCCGCCGCCGGAGAGCCGCTCCTCATGGTGAGGATGGCCGCGCAGCAGCAGGTAATTGGGGTGGACGGCCCTGTGCTGAATCCCACGTCTGTATTGGGGTGCCTTGGTAGAGCGAGGATAGCTGAGGGAGAGGAAGTCTCATGCTAGAATACATTTGTTCTAGCTGTATTGGCAGAGAGATGCACAGGGATGATTCGGTTCACCCCTTTCTCTCTGTCTCCTCAGTCAAAACCCTTGTTCACAGCATGGTCCTCTCCCGCCTTGACTACTGCAACCTCCTCCTCACTGGCCTCCCTCGCTCTCACCTGTCCCCCCTTATCGCAATCCAAAACTCCGCTGCCAAGGTCATTCACTCTGCCTGTCGCTTTGACCATGAGCAGCCTCTCCTCTCTTCACTGGCTCCCCCTTCCTGAACGTATCCTGTTTAAACTCCTGGTATTCACGTTCAAAACACTCCACGACCAAGCTCCCCCTTATGTCTTGGACCTAATCTCTCTACGCACTCCTGCACACGCTCTCCGCTCTTCCTCTGTCCCCTCCCTCACTCTCCCTCGTCTCTCCTGCTCACCTAACCGCCTTCGCCCCTTCTCCCTTGCTGCCCCCCATGCCTGGAACTACCTCCCTGCCCACATCCGCCTTGCCCCCTCCCTCCGCACCTGCAAATCCCTCCTCAAAACCCACCTCTTCCTCACCGCCTTTCCCGACGCCGGTTAGAACTTTCCTTTCAATATTTACTGTCTGCCCTCCCTGCAGACTCCTGCCTAACTGCAATCAAGCCAAGCACGTGCACCTGAGACGTCGCATCCACTGAATGTTATTGATCCCTTGTCTCTCCCTGTGTCCCCTCTCCTTGTCTCCCCCCTCCGTGTCTATTAGATTGTAAGCCGTAGGCAGGGACCGCGTCTATCTTGTTGTTCTGTAAAGCGCCAGGTACACAGCTGCTTATAATAATCTCTGCTCACCTAGATTGAGGAGCATTGGACGGGGATGGTGTGGTGTATTGGGGGTACATGAAATGCAGGTCTGGAGTAAGGGACAGTGACAGAGCTTTATGGGGTCCCAGGGCCTGCAACCTTTCTGGAGCTGGGGGGTGGGTGGGGTATACCCGCTCCTTCCCTACTATTTTTGGCTTTGTCCTGCACTGTGTGCCACCTTCTTAAAATCAAGTTGTGACAACCCCCCAGCTGGGAGGCATGGAAATGTTAATGGCCCCAGGGCCATGCCGGGAAGCAGAGTCAGGAGGACCATCTCTGTTTCAGGGCCTGCATTGTGCAGAGTCTCCCCCAAGCCGCCCCCCCATTGTTGCAAAGAGCCCGTCGCCCCAGACAGAAGCCCATCCCTGGTTTAATCGCTCCATCGGCTGACCTGCAGGCAGCTCAGCTGCCGAACCCTCAGCCCTGATCTCATCGGCTCCCTGCACGCTTGTAACTCCTAACAATAACCTCCTTCCCTGGCCCACACAATTCCCAGAAACGCACGGCCTCCTGCTAAAGCCTCCCCAGGGAGAGGCAATGCCAGCTGACCTGTCGGCACCAGCACGGACACTCGCTGCCAGCCGCCAGCCATGGGCGGCCCCCGAGCAGGGACAGACTTTGGGCTTTCTCACAGGCACTGAAAAACAAGGGGGGGGGGGGGGGAGCCCTGGGTGTGGTGCAAGGGAGGGGAACCTTGGAAAAGTTGAGCTGGAATTCTGCATCTTTCGCTGTTTAACCCCTGTGGCCCCTTTAGTTATCGATCTTTAGAAAGTGATCTACGATTTCCTGCGCCAAGGAGTGAGCAGGGGGTTGGACTAGATGACCGCTGAGGTTCCCCTGGCACTGGCCAGTTGGATTTCTCCAAGCGCATCTGCCCCCTCTTTCCTGTGCCTATCACTATTGATTATATTTTTGTCCCGCCCCTCTCGCCCACGGCAACTCGGAGTGGCTAACATACGTATCAATAAGAAAACAGAAAAACAAGATATAAAATACACAAATATAAAACCCATAAATACAGCACATAAAGTTACCTCCTGATCTGCGTAAAAGACACAGTCCTCCCACTAACCCATCCCCCCACCCCCAAACCCCTGATGGAAGAGCCAGGTTTTACAGCTTCGTCGGAAAGCAAGGAGATCCAGGCGGAGGCGAATCTCCACCGAGAGGGCGTTTCGCAGCGACGGTGCCCGCCGGTCTGTTCGGACCCGCCGGTAACGCGGAACCTTCAGAAGGATGTTCTCGGGTGACTGCAGGGGCCGCCCAGGGGGTGAGGGGATCCCTCAGCTAAGCAGGGTCCAGGCCGTGTAGGACTTTCAAGGTCAAAAATCAGCGCCTTGAATCAGGCCTGGAAGACACTAGGCAGCCGGCGCAATGCTCAGAGCACTAGTCGAACGTGCTCCCTGCGGCCCAGCCCGGTAAGCAGATGGGCCGCTACATTTTGCACCCGTTACAGCTTCCGAACCGTCACCATGGGCGGTCCCACATAGAGTGCGTTACAATATTCCAGTCTCAAGAGGATGAATGCATGGATGACCGTGGCGAGATCGGAGTCTGAACCGTATGGTTGGCCCCACTTAAATATTCTTTTATATCTGCATACGTGTTCATGAGCAGATGCATGCAAATTTATGCAAATTAGCACCCACACGAAAAAGGTGGCACCTGTAATTACCATCCTCCCCTGCCAACCCCCAACTGGAGAGGAACCATGGTGCCAGCAAGGATGAAATCCACTTGCCTTGTGCAGCCTCTGCCAGATTAGTGAAAGCCCCTACACAGGATTTAAAAAAAAAAAAAACCACAAAAAACTCCAACCTGTTCCAAGTTTGACTGGATTGGCCGAACCTGATGCAGCCAGGATATAACCTGATGCAGCCATTATATCCTGAGCCCGATAGAATGGGAGTTGCACAAAAAGGATGGGGTTAAGGTATTTTACTCCCACTTTCTGGTGCTTCCCCACCCACATAGGGCAAAGGGATGTCACAGCATTCCAGGGGGCTGGAAGGGACCCACCCACAGGGAATTCGGCCCAAATCCGATGAACTAGGGCCAGGGAGGAGGCCGATGGGATCAGTGAGCTTCTGTCGGGTTCGGTTTGGCCCACAATGGGCATATGCCAGGTAAGGGGTGTGCATTCAATTTTTGTTTGATCTAATTACTAAAACAAACAAGGCCCCATTTGTTTTCGTAACTGTGATAAAGAGTAGGAAAACAACCTACATAACACACATGAAACATGTATGTATATGGTGTGAGCACTGTTGTAGCCATGGTTGGTGTCATACCACTCAGAATTAAGAGAAGAATGTAACCATGATGCATTATTAAATGGAAAGTTTGTATGCAAGAGATATGAAATGAGAATACATTGCGGGCTATGTAAGTAAAGGGAAATTAAAAAACAGACTGTGAGCTCAAAGACAACGGCCACTCTGTCTGAGAGGAACAGGTTGAATCAACAAAAAAATGAAACTTGATTCCCTAGATCCAGGGGAAGCTAAGGCAGGAAGAGCCATCAAAATCCTATTTAAGGACCATCAAAAGACAAAGAAAGATCATCTTGGAACTGACAGACAACTTCTACAGAAGCAAGAGACTGCGATTCATCCAGGCTGAGAGAGAAAGGCTTTAAGAATGAGCCACTGAGAATGGAACTTTCAAGCATATAACATATAGGGTAAGATTAGCTTAGAACTCACCTAGTAAGGTAGAATTGCATTATCATATAATGGTTTTCTGCACTCTTGACATAATCTTGCATTATATTTTAATCTTGATTCACAAATTAAAATTCTTTTAACTGCGCCTGGTGTTCTTATGTGGATTCCTGACATTGGAGTGACACAGTGGAGGGAATTTCTGAGTTAGAGACTCAGACGAACCTTGTCATTTCTTGCTTTGGGAAGCTCAGAAGTAAAGGTGAAAAGAGGATTAACCCTTTAAAGGGTGGAGCAGTTCTAGAGAGAGCTGGTCCAGTGGATGCTATAAGTGGGGAAACTAAGGCCCCTTTCAGACCTCCCTCCCCCAGCGCATATTCTGGCTGTGGGAGGGAATGCACAGCCAGGATATGTGCGGGGATCAGCCGGTCTGAAATCCCCCCCGCCCCCCAGCTTTGCCAGCAGACACGCGTAGGGCTGCAGAGCTCGGTTTCCATGCACAGGATGGTCCAGTACATGTGCAGACCAACTGCCCTTTCCCAAAATGGAATCGATGCTGCTGGCGCCATTTTGGAAGAGGGCACGCGTGTGCAGAACAGCCCTGGTGGCCATTTGGTGCATGCACAGCGATTCATTATTATTAATGTTTAATAAAATGGAAACAACAAATGAACTAAAACAGCAAGGGGTGGGGAGTGGGGGAAGATTGTGAAAGCCCTCGAAACGAACGGCATTTTGGACCCAAAAATGACAACGGTAACGCAAACCAACGCGGTACCTGAGGCACCTCCCTCATAGCTAGTCTGTTGCCGTCACTGGTGGGTGCGCGATGGTCTGAAAAATGTGGGGATTTGAGTGCCTGTTCAAAGAAAATGGGCTCCTTTGATTCCTTCCTGGCACAAACCTTAATAGACAGCTGCACAGGTCGCATAGACTACCAACAAGCAGATAGACAAAAGGTTCCTGCTTTGCTGTTCATAAGCATTCGTTCAGTTGGTTTAAGGTACGAGGCTAACAGAGTAAAACAAACAGCTGTCTCAAATGAAGGACAGGAAGGAACCACCAAAAGCTTAACCTCCTGCACAGAGCAGAGCTAAGACCCCCTCAATCCTCGCCTGCATTGCCCCTCGGCCACCTCAGGCTGGAGGATCTAGTCTAAAGACAGTTTTTTTCAGAACCCCAGTGGGGTGTACCTATAGCCTAGCGGAAAAATGTGTCGGACTCAGCCCAGGGAGACTAGGATCCAAATCCTGTTTTAGGCATGAACTCATTGAGTGGCCTATGGCAAGTCACCCTCTCTCAACCTGTTTCCCATCTGTAAAATGGGCACAATAATGACCTCCCTCACCAGGTTGTTGTGAGGTGGGAACTAGATAAGGATGGCAAAGCACTTTGAACACTGACGGCGCTCTACAAATAATAAGAGAATTGGCTTTGGGAGCAAGTTACATTGATATCCTGTTGACCCAGAGTTTACCCAGTCCTATCCAACGCCGTCCCCAAAAGCTCAACCCAGGCAGCTCAGCTGCTGTCAGCCTGATACCCACTACTTTCCACAGCCAACTGCCATAGGGGTGGGGGGGAGTTCAGATAGCTCTGATTCGGCCCATTTCGACATCAGAGGTAAGTGAACCAATCACCAACCTTTCTTCTCCGGCTTATTTTCATGCTGCAGTCCTATTGGTTGTTAGTGTTATTGGGGGGTGGAAATAGGGCAGATATATGAGGAGTTCTCCTGGGTACAATGTTTTCCATTTTCAATGAAATCTGCAGAATTCTGCCCAGGACTCAGACAAAATTAGATCAGTCTCAAATCTGTATGAATACAAGGAGGTAACTATGGAGAAAAATAACTAGTCAGAATTTCCACAACAAAATTCCCCCCTACTAAACACTGTCAGTTTGGGGGCAGGGGTGGGGAGACACAAAGCAAACTTTTTGAAGGAAAAAAAAACACCCTAAATAATAAATATATTCTCATTTTGAAGTATTTGAAATGGAAATAATATTTCTATTTTTAACACGGTACGCAAACAGGTTGCCGCAGAGCTAGTTGCATTCTTTCTCCCAAGAGTAAATACTTGCTCGCGCTTCAGGAAAATGAAGCTGTGTATGTCAAACGGCACCAGCTGGGGGCACCTGGCTATAACACTAGATAAGGCCACACAAGACGTTAACCCACATTGGGCGACCTTACCCGACATCAGCCCTTGATGCAACTGACCGTCAGGCTGGTGGTCACCAGATATTTGCCCACTTCTGCCCCAGGACAGCCAGCCAGCTGCTACATGTTGCAGCTGCCGGAGAAGGCCAATAAGACATCACAGGCTACTGTTGCCCCAGCTGGGCCAAGATAGGGCAACCTCCCGTCAGGCTGAACCTGTGCAGCCCTGTGCTTTGGCGAGGTCTACCAGCAACGTAGAACTGCATTGCTGCGTGTCTACGTCATGGCAGAGAGCAGTAGACCCGGGCACCTGCCCATGTGGGTGGCTTCTCGGCCCACCTTGGGCCAGGGTGGGACTTATGATGGCAGCCCGCCGGCCTGGTTTCCCCACAGGGTGGGGCAGATTGTTTGGACTGCTCTCCCTGCCGGCCCAAACGCCCTGCCTGGGGGCGGGCAGGGATCCAGCCAGCCCCGTCTCCTGTGGCTTTACACACCAACGTTGGGCAGAAGCTAGGTTTTCATTGAATCCTACTGGAAGCCAGAGACGGAAACGAGCCTATCTAGTCCTCGGTTCATCCAGGATTATCCTAGCAGTCTAGAACATCCCAAGGCATGCAAGGGCTGGCTGGTAGAACCTGAGCCCTCGACATTGGAGGCCTCACAGGGTTCTCTCTCGTCTACAACGTCCTGGGAGAGTTTTCTTGGCCAAGGTTTCGAAGGACATTTCTGGGCCAGCCTGCCTTAATTCTAATCATTCGGAGCAATAGACCTTTCGTTCCAACCAAGGGGAGTCACTATTAGTTACGCAAGTGACGTCGAGCGCCAGATGCCCCTGCTCCAAACACTGCTGCCTTGCAGCAAGCTGGCCTTGGGGGGGAGTCATTGTTCACAAGAACAGACCAGGGGGGAGGAGAGGAGAAGCAAAGGAAGAGAGACTCACTGGCTGCTCCACGTTTCCTGCTTCCTCCCTTGCAGCAGCAGCAGCAGCACAGACATTATGACATCAGTGTATTCAATGGGAACCAAAGCCCCAAGGCCCATCACAATTTTTATTTGATTTTCTTTTCCCCTGGTATCTGAGGAACTGCAGCCTGGTTATATTATCCAGGTCAGGCTGCCCGTTGGCAAGATGGCAGCTTTCTAGAAAGAAAGTTCATCATGCTGCCCCAGGAAGCCAGTCCAGCCCCCTTATGCTCCTACCCCCATTTCAGTGGGAAGCAAGCATGCAGTGTACTAGGGCAGACTGCAAGCCCCCAGGGGAGCAGAGAGAATAGATAAGCTTCCACCCAACCTCTAACAGCCCCCTCACCTACTCCTGTCTCCTCCAGGAGGCACAAAAGCAGTGCCCAGCTCAGCCTAGCTGTTTTCAGAAGCACTACATGAAGAGAGCCTTTCCCCCTACTACTGCCTTCTCTAACGGCGCTCTGGTTCAGCTTTATCTTCCAGGGCTGGCCTCAGCCCCGCCCTCTTCCAGCTGCACTCATTTAAGCGCTGTCCACTGCTCTACACAGCGCCTGCAGCCCCACTAGTACTGGCAACTGGCTCGTGCTAACACTCTTAAAGGGCCAGTGGCCTGTAGAAACAGCCCTGCTACAGCAGGCCTTAGAATTTGCGAGGCCTAGAACAAATATAAAATGTGGGGGCTATGGTGGCCCCCACCTCCTCTCTTGCTGCCATGCCCTCTCAGGGGTACTCTCCCCAGGGCCCTAGAGATTCATGTTCGGGGCCCTGTTGGGAGGGAGTGGGGAGCCCTCCCCCTGCCCTGGTGAAAATGCAGAAGAGAAATCACCCCAGGTTGCCCTGTGGAAGGCTGACCATGGGGGGTGTCACACAATGAGTTAACAAATGCGATGGGCCCGGTTCATCCCACTCTGCACTTCTTGCTGCTACTCTGCTGGCAAGGAGGGCTGACGTGCAATGACCCTTGATGTCGGCCCTACGAAAAGAGTGAGCACAGAGGTACCCCAGGGGGGCACCGCCAGAAAGGGGGTTGGCCCAGGCTTTCTAAAAGTGCATGGATCGGCAGCGTGCATGGATGAAGCTTTGAATGCACAGAATCTGGAAGTGATTCTGCTCCAGATTCAATGCATTTGAATATGCTGTAGGTTACATTGTTGAGCTGAACTAGGATGACAACCTCTCCAGCAATCGGAGCTGCCAGTGACTCTCTGCTTCTTCGTCTGTTTTCCCTTATGGCTCTCTCTCTCTCTCTCTCTCTCCCCCATGGCCTCCGCTCTCAGCCCCTCGGCGTTCTGCTTTCTGTTTCTATGGCGTCGCTTCAAAAACCGGGGCCACGGAGGGAACCCGAAAGCCCTGGCTCAGAAGGGAGCAAGGCGCTTCCTTCCTGTTTCCTGCTTGGCACTTTTTACTACGGAAACGCAGAGACAGCACGGGGTGGGTCTCATGAAATGCTCAGCCATGGGAGGCAGAAAGGCACGGCTTTGCAAGGAGTGTTGGGGTCTGGAAGGGTTTGCTACCCCTACGCAAATCTTTAAGGAACACATATGAAAAATACAGGTTACAGGGCCCGCAAGGGGACAGGCACACCACCACACAAAGTAATGCAACAGCATGCATTCTTTCCTGCGCTGAAAGCCCTTCAAATTCCAGTTCTGAATTTCTCAACTTTATGCACGGCTGTTATTCCGTCACTGGCCAGACCTCCCCTTTAAGAGGACACTTATGAAAAATACAGGTTGCAGGGCCCGCCTAGAGTCCAAGGGGACAGGCACACCACCACACAAAGTAATGGAACAGCATGCATTATTTCCTGCGTGGAAAGCCCTTCAAATTCCAATTCTGAATTTCTCAACTTTATGCACGGCTGTTATTCCATCAGTGGCCAGAACTCCCCTTTAAAAGAGGATGCTTATGAAAAATACATATTTTTCCAGTGCAGCCCTGCACCATGTATTTTGCATAAGAGTCCTCTTTTAAAGGGGAGGTATGGTACCCTAGTACCAGATAATGAGACAACAGCAATCTCCAGCTCAGGTGTTACGCAGTCATGGGGCTATCCTTAACTCTGAGGCCAGAGGAAAGAGAGCGTAGCCATTTTTTAATCACACAGGCTATTAAGAAATCAAAAACTATCTTTTAATCCTTCCTTCTGCTTTTTAGGCACAACGGGAGTCGTCTCAAATGAGGGCTCGGGGAGGCCCCTCTCCAACAAGGGGGCTAGGGACAATTGCTATGGGGCTTGCTGTTGAGAATCTAGAACTCACATGTAGAGATGGGAGAGTTGTTCATTCATGCTACTGTTTGGTTTTTAAATTTAACTTTGAATCTCAAGATTGGGGTCATTTTTGGTCCCTGTTTTGTCACCAAAACTCAGGGGTGGGGAGCCTCAGGCCCCGAGGCCAAACGTTGGCTAGTTTTTATCTGGCCCCTTTCTGGTTCTAGGATCTGGTCCCTAGATCTAGTTCCTGCCCCCACGCACAGAAAGCGTGAGCCGTGGGGAAGGGAGCAGAGATGAGGGCATGGACTCAATGATTAGGGACACATCCATGATCAGAAGAACCCCCCTCTTCCTGAGCAGGTCCAATGTTCCCAGCTTCTGTGCAGCCCTCGGAGCTTGGACTAATTTTCAAAGTGGCCACTGGCAGGGAAAAAGTTCCCCACCCCTGCTCAATAAGGCCTAACGTGGGAGAAGCACCGGTAAGAAGAGCAAAAAGGCAGAGATATTAGCTAGGTCTCTGCTTGGGCCTGTTCTAGTGAAGACCATTGTTGTGGTTCTTTTGTTTTGTTAATGAATTATTAATTTAGTTATTTATATAGCACCAGCAATGTACCTGGCACTGTACAATCAATAGACACCCTGCCCCAAGGGGCTTACAATCTAAGAGAGACAAAGGAGGGGAGACCAGGGTGAGAGGAACATCGGGGGAGACAAGGAGACATTCATGAAGTTGAGAAGTTGCAGGTGCACGTGATTAACTTAGGCCGTTTTTGCCACGCACGTCCAGTGCGGGGGGCGGGGGACTTCATACAGCAGCGGATGGGTGTGCAGTCAGTGTGCGCTCACACCCATGCACCACCCATTCGTACTTCTGCACGGAGCAACCGGGAAAAAACTGGGTTGCTCCATGCGGGGGCATGGGTGGGCAGTGCATGGGTCCCGGGCGCCCAGGTCCGTGGGGATGGGTGGACTCCCGCTTGTGTATCCTGACTAAAAAAGGTCTTAGTTACAGAGAAGAGGAGGAGTCAGTGAAGGAGGGAGGGAAGAGGAAGCAATTTCCTCCTCATGACGAGCTAGGGAAAGCCTGACGGAAGAGGTAGACTTTCAGGAAAGATTTGAAGGTTGGGAGGGAGGGAGCAAAATGCATGTATCCAGGGAGGGAGTTCCAGGCCTGGAGGGGCAGCAAGGGAAAAGGGGCGAACACAATTTGAGTAGCAATGGAGTCACAAGCAGGTGACAGTAGGGGCTGAGGAGGAGCCATGCCCTTGGACAGGAATGTGGCGGGAAACAAGTGCAGAGATATGGGGGAGCAAGGCCATGAAGAGCCTTGAAGGTGAAGACCAGGAGCTTGTGCTGAACGCGTTCAGGTAGAGGGAGGCAGTGCAGGGCGGAAAGGAGGGGTCGAATGTGGTCAAAGCGACGGGCAAGGTGGGTGACTTTGGCAGCAGAGTGCTGAATGGCGGGGGGGGGGCGAGATCAGAGCAGGGGAGACCAGTAACGCGGACATTGCAGTAGTCAAGGCGAGAGAGGACTAGAACATGGTCTAGGGTGGAAGCAGTAAGGCAAGGCCGGAGTTTAACAATGTTATGCAGAGTGAAGCAACAGGACTTGGCAACAGCCTGGATGTGAGGTGGAAAGGAGAGTGAACGATGAATTCCAGGCCGCGCACCTGAGGGACAGACTGGATGGTGATACCCTCAATGGAAAATGAGAGGGAAGAGGGAGGAGAGTGTTTTAGGGGAAAGATAAGGCATTCAGTCTTGGCCATATTAAGCTCGAGTTGGTGGTAAGAGACATCCATGCAGAGATGTCAGAGCGAGAGTCAGCGATACGAGACCAGATGGAGGGAGAGAGACAGAGTTGCGTGTCATCAGCATACAGGTGATACTGGAAGCCGTGAGATTCGATGAGTTTGCCCAGAGAAAGTGTGTAAAAGGGAGACGAGAGGAGGGCTCTGGGGAATGCAGAGGAGGTACCAGCAAGAAAGACATTGTTAAACCAAAGGAACTATACTCTGGTTTAATTAAATCAAAGTAATAATTCCCCCTTTAGTACCATTCTCACTGCAGCTGTAAACAGAGGTAGGTAGTACTTCACCATCTCCCCCTAAAAGTCATGACAAGCAACAACACCACCTTTCTCTTTTTACTTTGAAGTAAAGGGTTCACACTACAGTTACTTCGAAGTAGGAAGCAAAGAGGTGTAGGAGTACTCCAGATTTCTCAGGAGTACTCCTGAATAACTCCAGTTTGGAGCTCTCTAGATGGGATGAATCAGAAGCCAAAGAGAAGAGAGGCACAACTATTTCAAAGCATCTGTTTGTCGGCATGTGGCTCCTTGGGAGCATATGTGACAGGCTGAGGGAGGATTCCCTGGTCGCTGTTGGAACCTTGTGGCCAGAACACTCCCGGCCCGAATTTGGCAATTGTGAGAGGACGTGGCCGTTGGAGATAGGCCAGTCTTAAAATTTGCCCAGGGCAAAAAAATATAAAACAGGGTTCTCATTGTCCTGTCCTCCACAGTCCCGTCCCTTTAAATACTGTCAGCGGGGCTCTACTCCCCCATCCCAGGAGGTGAGGTGAGGTGGGGCAGAGTCCTGCAAGAAGCACCCACCCCAAGCTGAAAGTCGTGGGTGGCGAGGGGGCTTGCGGAAATAGCCCATCCTGGGGCCTCAGAACACCGGAGCTGAGGTTCCCAGGACTGGTCTCTTTGCAGGACATCTGGCCCTGCTGAAAGCCGACCCTGTAAAACAAAACTGTAAGACCTGGCACTTCCTCCAGGTATCCAGCAGGGATGGTGGGGGGGAAAGGGGTTAGTTGGGTTGTGGGAGGGAGGTTATTTTTTATGCACAATGCCAGAGTTTTAGTGTCGTTTTTATATTGCTATTTATTTATATGTTTCGTACTTATACTGATGTTGTGATTGCTGTTTTATTTTTGAATGTGTAAGCTGCCCCGAGTCGCTTTTGTGAGAGGGACAGGGTAAAAATTAGAAATAGAAAGAAAGAAAGAAAGCTGGTTAGAGAGCTTGGGTGATTTCAGACGTTACGTTGTCTGAAATCACCTCAGTCAACCGTGTGTGTGTGTGTGTGTGAAAGGAGGTGAACGTCTGTTTGCGCGCATCCAGATGTTCACCTCAGTCAACCACCCCCCGCGGTGAACCTAGCCACGCTTTGTTCTCCCGCACCATGGCAGCAAACGAAGCGTGGTTAGGGGGAATCCGGAACGCGGTGAAGGAAAAGTAACGTCTGTTACCGTACCTTCACCGCATTCCGGAGTCCTGGTGGCGGGCGGCGGCAGCAGCTAGATAGGTCGCTGCAGCTGCCTGTCTCGGGAAGGGCGGGGGCCGGGGAGCGCAGGGGGCGGGGCAGCTGCATGCTGCGTCGAGCGGCCCTGCCCCCTCCAGGAAGGGGGGTTGCTCAACAGACGTGACGGGCGGCAGCATTGACCCTGGGCCGTGGTTCGGCGGTCCTCACGCCAAGGGCAAAGGGGCAAACGTCTGTTGG
>QEPC01014492.1:645716-658237 GCA_003113815.1 Sphenodon punctatus
AAATGATCCAAAATTATGCCATATTTAGACAATTTTGAGTGCTTTGTCATAATATTTCCTTATTATCAATATCATGTTTTGCCCCAAACCCTTTCCTCAGGTAGTAATCATTATTTTATTGACCTCAGCATACCCAAACACCTATAAATCACATGGTTTCTTACATTTTTACACTCAAAACCAAGATGACACCAACATTCAAAAATGGGGATGGTTGGGACCATGGGACCAACATTTTCCCCACCTCCAAATAATAATAATAATAATAATTTATTAATTATTAATTATTATTATTATTTATTAGCATTTATATAGCACCAGCAATGTACCTGGCACTTTACAAAGAATAAGATAGACACGGTCCCTGCCCGAGAGTCTAATGAAGTTCCAGAAAAGAAACTGAGGTTACATTACAGTGCGTACATGACCAGCCCCGACTCCCAAAGCGCTCAGCTCCCATGTACCTACCTAGCGTGGGGAGATCGTCTGGAAATCAGGTGCCACGGGGAGAGCTGCTGGGTGATCCTGGCCCATTTGGCTCTCTCTGCTCCCTTCCCCTCAGGCTCCCTCTCCCACTTCTCATGCCAGACAAACTCCTTGTCTTCACCTTCAAGGCCTTGCTCCTCCCTGTCTTTCTACTTTCATTTCCTTCTATGTACAATACATTACAATAAAATGATTTTGTATTTTTGTTGTTGATGTTTATTGATTCATTTGTATAGCACCAGCAATGTACCTGACACTGCACAATTATTAATGAGAGATAGGTCCCTGCCCTGAGTGGCTTTGCAATCTAGAAGAAACAAGGGAGGGAGGGAGGGAGAGGAAAGAGGAGAGGAAACAGCTTTAAAAAGGAAGGTAAAAGTGTGTGTGGGGGGGGGGAGGGGGATACATTAAGAGAAACCAGATGTGAATCCTCTAAAGGCACCTGGAGAATGAAAAAATCTTCAGGTGTTTTTTCTCTTTTTTTGTAAAGGTCAGGAGAGGGGAACTGAAGCAAATGTCTGGAAGGAGCAAATTACAACCTGAGGGAACTTCTCAGACTCACGTACGTAGCCCTGTCTTTCCTTATGGTTCCTTCCCCTTTTCTCCCCTCTCCTTGTCCCCTGCTTGAGAAACCATCTCTTGACGTTGACTCCCCGGCCAGCTACTCTCCTGTCTCTAACCTTCCCTTTTTAGAGAAGATTACAGAATGGGTGGTTGCCGCCCGGCTCCAGGCAGATCTCGATGCCATCAGATTAATGGACCTACATCAGTCGGATTTTTGTCCTGGGCCTGGCACTGCTGCCACTGCGCTTCTGGCCTTGGTTGATGAGCCCCGCTCGGAAATTGACAGGGAATATTCTACCCTGTTGATTTAGTTAGATCTTTCAGCGGCCTTTGATACCGTTGATCATGGGGTGTTGTTGACATGGGCTGTGGGACCTGGGAGGGGTGTGCGCCGGGACCGCTCTTGAGTGGTTCCACTCATTCCTCAATGAAAGGACCGAGACCGTGGTGATGGGCAGGGGCTTGTCATCCCCTTGGGAGTTCCCTGGTGAGGTCCCACCGGGTTCCATTTTGTCCCTACTCCCGTTCAAGGTGTCTCTGAGGTCCCTGGAAGCAGGCAAGCCGACTGAAGCTGAATTCAGACAAGACTGAGCTGATGATGGTTGGCTGACTGTGTGACCTGGGGACATAACTCTTGTTGATGGGGTGCAGCCTCCTTTGGTCACTCAGGTTCACAGCCTTGGGATGCTCTTGGATCCGTTGCTGCGCCTGGATGACCAGGTTGCAGCGGTGGCCAGAAGTACCTTTCACCTTCATCTGGGGAGAAGGCTCGTGCAAGCCTTTCACTCAGACTCAGACTTGGCCACCATCATCGTGCCTTCGTAACCTCAAGGCTAGACTATTGCTCTAGGTGGTGCTGTTCTTGCTGACTGTTCAGAAGCTGCAGTTGCTGCAGAACGTGGTGGCCGGCCTTCGGTTGGGAATGGGTCACCCGAGCACATTCCACCAGTGCTCTGGAGTCGGCGCTGGCTGCCAATAGCTTTCCAGGCACAATTCAAGGTGCTGGTTTTGACCTATAAAGCCCTAAATGGCTTGGGCCCCAGGTATCTGAAAGACTGCCTCTTCTTCCCTTATGTGCCGCATCACAGCCGCTGGGATCAGCCAAGGACACCCTCATGCGAGTGCCAACTGCCCGTGAAGTTTGCACAAATGAGGGCACGCAGAGAGACATTTGTCATGGCTGATCACACTTATGGGACTCTCTTCCCTTGGAGTTGTGCCTAAGCCCACACCTGCTTACCTTTCAGAAGAGATGTAAGACCTTTTTGTTCAGCCAAGCATCTGGTGGGCTGGGATAGGGTTGGGTGGGGTAGAGTGGTTAGAGAGACAGTCGGTGGGCGGGGTTTAAGGTTTATTTTAATTGGTTTTGTATGGTTTTCATGTCGGTTTCATATGTTCTGTGTGTATGTATTTTATTTATTTTTGTACACCGCCCTGAGCCTTCAAGGGAAAGAGTGGGATAAAAATTGAATTATTTATTTTTATTTATTAATAATAATAATAATAATAAAGAATAATAATTAAGAATAAATAGGGGAAGCAGGTGCACACTGGAGTGGCTTGCCCCAGCAGGGGATCCATTCAATCTTCTGCACTAGGGTCAATTCACACCTAGCTACTTCCCTTCCATAAATCATAAATCATCATAAATGGGTTTGAAAACCCCCAGTTGTTGTGAGTGCTGAGCCCTGTGCTTCTCTGGAAATCGAACCTATTTTAACAGCTGGGCAAAGCCACTTAGCCAGTGCTCCTGACAAGCCCATCACATACAGTGCCCAAACTTTAGCCCCGTGCCTGTTTTACCAAAGATGCTGGCAACGGGGGGTGAGATGCTCTATCTGTTTTGAGGCCAATAGGCGCCCAGCAGCAGTATTGGGGCCGGTCACTTTGGAACAGTATCAGAAACACGAGTGCTGAGGGTGGGAAGCCAATACAAAACGTTTTGTGTTTAAAGAAGGTTAAGCCAGCAAGTCTGCCTCCTCTGTAGCCACACTTCCTCTCCGTTAGGTGTGGCGCTGGCATTGGGAGGCAGGGGAGTCTATAAAGGGAAACCCAGCAGCAGCGAGGCGGAGTGGGGGAGGCAACAGAGAGTCCAGTAAAATACATACGCCTCTATAGATATAGATATATTCCGGGCAGAGTGACGGTTGCTGGGCCGGGATCCAAACTGTCAGACGCCAGACCCGGTGAGTAGGGTGATGGGAGAGGTCACCCAGCTGGCTTTTACAATGATCTTATCTTTGCTCTGGGATATCCAACATTTCCTCTCTGTATGTCGCCACTAATACAAACGGAGAAGCAGGAGATCCCAGGCAGTTTGTGCCCCCCCACCCCACACACACACACCTCTCCCCCTACTGATGTGTGTGTGTGTGTGTGTGTGGATACAAGGGCCTTGGGTGGGAACAGGGAAAGGGACTTTTATTTATTGTTTTCCCCAGTGAAAGTTTGGAGGCCACTGAAGGGACACTGAGACGCTTGTCAATGCCAGGAATGTGTGTTTAGAGTCAGATCGGTCACACCCCAAGCTTATTGTCTGGCGCCACCCGCCCCAGATGGTTCACCCTCTCTGGAGGTGGAAGCTGGCTTTGGAAAAGGCTGAAGAGCCAGCCAGAGATGTGTCTTCACCCACGTAGCCAACCCCAACAGACAGACAGCTTGTGTTGTAGCTGGACGTGAGATCTGTGATCCTGGGGGTGACCCCCCCCCACTCTGCACCGTTATCCTGTTATCATCCTGCTGCCTCTGAAGAACGAATCGATAGCCTATAACTCCAAACGAATCTCTCTTTTAGTGCCGAGTCCACCGTCCCTCTTTCAGGGGCCAATCTCCCTCTTTCAGGAGAGAGCGAAACAAAGCCTCAGGCCTCTCGTTCCTGGTTGCCTCCCAGGAAAAGCTCTTGAGCGGACAATGCGGAGATGATGGAATGACAAGGAACGGAGTGGAATGAGAAGCAGGAGGCTTGATCGGCTAGGGCTTTTGCTTTCCAGCTTGTGGAAGAGACAACTGAGAGGGGATAGGACAGAAGTTTACAAAAATCACAAGTGATGTGGAATGAGTAAATAGGGAGTTATTGTTTACCCTCTCAGGTAGCACTAGAACTAGGGGACATGCCACAAAACTAGCTGACAGCAGATTTAAAACAACTAAAATAAAGGTTGTGTTGTTTTTTTCCCCACTCAACGCACCATTAACTTGTGGAATGTTTTGCCAGAGGATGTGGTCAAGGCCAGTAGAATAGCTGGGTTTAAACCAGGATTGGATACGTTCTTGGAGGATGGGTCTGCTAATGGTATTAGACAAGTAGGTTGGGGGGTTGACTGTCAGGAGCTGGGAGTGAACAACGGGGACCCGTTATGACCTGTTGGGTACTTCTCTGAAAGCGACCAAGATTGGCTACTGTCAGACAGGATGCTGGGCTCGATGGGTCATTGATCTGACCCAGTATGGCACTGAATATATTCTTATGTCCCTTTTTATGCACTTCAGTGTCGGGACATGTGCATGGAAGTGTACGTACAAGAGGGGGTGGAGTTTATTCAACAAGAAGTGGGGCTTATTGGCCAAGGGACAAGACTTTGGACCCTCAGAACGTTGGGCGGCATGCTAACCTGACTAATTCAGAGTCCCCAAAGATGATGTGTCGGAGCTGTTGGGCAGTCCTTGGTTCCCCCTTGCTCCCATTTCTGTCCTTTCTCTCTGATCTCCTCTTCTAGGTCAGGCATGTTTCATTTCCCCCTCCCCTATCTGCATTTTTCTCCTTCATCCATCCCGCCTCCCTCCCACACCCTTTCTATTTCCCGCCTTCCCCGCGCTCCCTCATCCTATCTAAACCGTCCACCATTACCTCTGAAAAAATGGCCCAGTTTGGCATCTCCATTCTGTAGAATTGTCACCCATATAAACTGTCTGTCGCTTGGTACAGGACTCTGGGGTCAACCCAGAGCACACTAAGTGGAGCCGTAGAATTTTTTGAAAAATCCCAGAACCAGATTTCCTAGCCATTGATCCACAGAGGCCTTTGGAAACTAATTGAGAAGAGCCCTTCTGAAATGCTAAATT
This sequence comes from Sphenodon punctatus, assembly GCA_003113815.1. Classification (NCBI taxonomy): domain Eukaryota; kingdom Metazoa; phylum Chordata; class Lepidosauria; order Sphenodontia; family Sphenodontidae; genus Sphenodon; species Sphenodon punctatus. Next base: position 650,829 of record QEPC01014492.1, read on the forward strand.
TGATCGACCTCAGTGTTGACTGAGCACTTTTGGTAATCTGAGCAAGTATAGACAGAGACCAAGTTAGTTCTGATGATATCTTTAATCGGATCAGCTTAAGAGTATGCAAACAGGATTTTTAGACTCCAGTCCAAAAGCAGGGCACATGATCAGTACAAGAGTCCTGCCGTGAACAATGCCCACCTATTTATGTTCATTACTAAGGGTGATTTCAGACAAGATGGGGCGGCATTCGCCCCGTCCCGGAATCACCCAAATGATTGCCCGCCGGGATCACTCCGGCACGTCCAACAGACGTGCCGGCTGATCTCGGCAGGGAATCGGGGAGGGGGAGGGGGCCGCACGGTGCAATGTGCGGCTGCACGGCCCCGCCCCCCCTGCTCCCCCGCCGCCCGCCCTCTGGGGAGATGGGCGGGCACCGCGGCCAATGGTGGCCGCCGAACAGACGTTCAGGGCGCTTTGGCCCCATGTGGGTATTGACTGGGGTTCACTGTGATCTCGTAACGTCTGAAAATACCCTAAGAAGGACTTCCTATCTGTACGACGTTAAACCACTGGGCAATGGAACAACTTGCATTGGTAGGTCAGCTGTAGAATGATCTCCTTTGCTGGAGGTTTTTAAGCATCTGTTATAGCTGGGTTTGGTCAGGTGAAACCTGACGGTGTAATTTTAGGCCTCCAGTTCTGTGATTTTAAGGGAAACAGACTTGTTAACTTGCGGAACATCTTGCAACAGGATGTTGTGAAGGCCAGTAGCATAGCTGGGTTCAAACAAGGATTGGATAAGTCCATAAATGGCTATTAGTCAAATAGATCAGGGGATGCAGTCTCTGACTTTTGGGGGCTGGGAGGGAACAGCAGGGAATGGGTCACCCCATTATAACCTGTTGGGGACTTCTCCAAAGCAGCCAAGAATGGCCACTGTCGGAGACAGGACGCTGGGCTCAATGGATCATTGGTCTGAACCAGTCTGGCACTTCTTAGATTCTTATTTGTCTATTTCAGTTTTTAGTTCACTCTTCCTCAAGGGCTCTCCTGCACGTGCTCTCCGCTCCCCCTCTGTCCCCTCCCTCGTCTCCCCTGCTCCCCTAACTGCCTTCATCCCTTCTCCCTAGCTGCCCCCCATGCCTGGAACTCCCTCCCTGCCCACATCCGCCTTGCCCCCTCCCTCTGCACCTTCAAATCCCTCCTCAAAACCCACCTCTTCCTCACCGCCTTTCCCGATGCCTGTTAGAACTTTCCTCTCAATATTTACTGTCTGTCCTCCCAGCAGACTCCTGCCTAACTGCAACCAAGTCAAGCACGTGCACCTGAGACTTCGCATCTGCTTGAATGTTATTGATCCCTTGTCTCTCCCTATGTCCCCTCTCCTTGTCTCCCCCCTCCGTGTTTATTAGATTGTAAGCCGTGGGCAGGGACCGTGTCTCTTATTGCTCTGTAAAGCACCAGGTACACATCTGGTGCTATACAAATGCTTATAATAATAATAATAATAATAATAAATAAATTAATTAATAGAAACATGAATTGAAGAAAACCAATTTGAAACCCAAACTATATATAAATATCCCCTTTAAAAACACCATCCCAGACCTCATCCTTGCCTACCAAATGCCTAGCCAAATAAATAGCTCTTACATTGCCTTTGGAAAGCACTCAGACTGTGGTGAACCTCCGGGGAAGGGAGTTCCAAAACTACAGAGTAGCCACCGAGAACATCTCTCCACATTAGGGTGGCCACCTATGCAAATTTTTAAGGAACACTTATGAAAAATACATGTTGCAGGGCCTGCATTGGCATCAATGTAGGCCCTGCCACATGTATTTTTCATAAGTGTTCCTTAAAAATGTGCATAGGTGGCAACTCTGCTCTACATGCCTCTACTTTGTGAGCTTGTGATGGAACTTGCAAGAGGGCACCCCAGCTGACCGTAGAAACTGTGGTGGAACATAAAGGAGGAGGTGTTCTGTTAGCTATGTAGGGCCCAAGCCATTTAAGGCTAGGGATGGGCGAACGCGGTTTGGAAGTTCGGAGTTCAGACCGAACTCGACCAGTTCGGTCGACCGAACCGAACTTCCGAACCGAACTGAGTTTTCAAACTGAACTGAACCAAATTTCCGAACTCAGCTCTGTTCGCCCATCCCTAAAAGATAATATTCCATTTAGTTCAGTGGGGTTTGAATTTCCGAACTTTGTTCGGAAGTTCGGAGTTCAGACCAAACTCGAATAGTTCGGTCAACCAAACCAAACTTCCGAACCAAACTGAATTTCCGAACTGAACTGAACTGAACTGAATTTCCGAACTTGGTTCTGTTCGCCTATCCCTATTTAAGGCTTTATTGGTCAAAACCAGCACCTTGATTTGTGCCCTGAACCCTATCGACAGCCAGTCCAAATGTGCTCCCGGTAAGCCACCCCAGTCAAAAAGTGGGCTACTGCTTCGTTCTGTACCAGCTGCAGACTCCAATCAGTTTTTAAGGGCAGCCCAACGTGGGGCCCATTACAATAGTCTAGCCTTGACGTTCCGAAGGCAGGGATGATGGTGGCCAAGTCCAAATCTGACGTTTGACAGTAGGAGGCATTTTGCATCGAATTAGGTATCACTAACAAAGGCACACTAACACCCAAGGATGGGCAATTAAGCTAGACAAGTTCAGTCTGGAAAGAAGGCCATATGAGAACCAATAGAATACGACATAAAGATATACTATATTTTTGTTAAACACACCTTTAAAAAAAATAATTTTAAATTCCAAAATCTTCATAGGAATTTTTTCAGGTTTCCACTTCCACTATTTCGTTAGGCAACCAAATTTTTACCTAACACTGACCTTTATTTTGTGAATGCTTTTGTCTGTTTTTTGAAAACAGAGGTTTATCGGGAAATGGAAACGTTTGTATTTCAGGAGCTATGAGCCATTCTGGGAAAACGAAGAAGAAAATAATTCTTTCCATTCTGAAGACTTTGGCACGGAAAATCTTAGTTCTAGTTTCAAAAGGTCACGACCTCCAGCCCACCTGGCAAATATCTAGCAACTCTAAAGAGTGATGAAGGGGTGGGATGGGGTGTAAAGAGAGGTCAACACCCCCAACCCAGGACCAGCCTTATCACAGACAGGGCTAAAACTCGATTGAGATTTTCTCTTGATTCTCACCAAGAATCATGGCTCCCAACTCGTTTTTAGCGAGACTCAATAATCAAGAAAAAACCCTGTTCTCAACACTTTCTCAGTCAAGAATTTTTCTCCAATTTGCTGAAATTTACCATGTACGGTATACCGTGTATTGTATACCGATTTACTGTGTACCACTTACCATGTACCGTGTCCGTCCCGGTAATGCACATGGGCAAAATGGCTGCCCTTTTCCAAAATGGCAGCAACGCTGCTGGAGCCATCTTGAAAGAGGGCTGTGCATGCACAGAGCAGCTGTGGCGGCCTTTTTGCTCATGCGCATTACCAGGATGGATTCGGTGCATGGTAAAAGGTACATGGTAAATTGGTATGCAGTACACTGTACATGGTGCTGAGACCTCAAACCATTATCGAGATCGCCTCGATATCTTGGTACCGATTCTCACGAGATTTTTTGTGAGGAACAAATTAATTCTTGTTTCAGTCCTAGGGTTACCCGGGGTGACTGCGCTGGGCCCCATTCTTTCCAGGGGCCCCTTTTTCCATCCGGCAAGGTGTGGAGGCCCCATTCCCAGCAGGGCCTCAAGCACAACCACCTTGAGGGCCTCATGGAGGGTGACCTCCCCCATGAGGGTGAGGCCACCATGGGACCCCACATTTTATCTGCAATTTCAAAGGCCAGCCCTGTCCCCACCCTATAATTTCCTCATGGTTTAAGCTTAAGGCTTTATTGAATTCATCAAAACAAACCGCTCTTCCAAGAGTACTCCAAAACCTCGTGGCAAATTCGACTGTTCTTCCAAAGCAAGTTTATCCCCATTTGGCGGGTGCGCTTGTATATTTCAGCCCCACTCCCTTCTCTCCCCCATGAAAATAAAATCCTAGTCACTACTGGCTTTATTGGATGCTTAGATGCAGCAGGGAAATGTACGGGATGTTCCGACACAGGTCTTCATTCTAAAATTCAATGAGACGTCCTGCTCTTTTTCTCCCCCCCCACAGCATGGAACTCCAGCCACAATTCGAACACCAGAGAAAGGCAGAGCTGACCAGGCCCAGGAAACCCTCCCCGCCTGTTACCACCCCACAAACACCAGTTAGCATCTTTCTATATTTGTCTTGCTTTCGGTCAGCAAAAATCACTTCCAGCCAGCAGTCTGGAGCAAAGGAAGTAGCAGGCAAAAGGGCTTACGAGATTAGCACATTCTGCTGTTCAGGCAAGAAACACCGCTTAGAAACCCCAACCCTGAGATCCTCCCAGGACTCAATGCATGCAAAGTGAAACGCCTGTAGTTTGAAGGAATGAACCTTAGCAGGAATGTGTATGAAAAAAAGCGCATGGCTCATTGCACTGCAGTGAGTGCATGTAGCCAGGAGGGGGAGCTGGGGTAAATGGCATGAGGAGGGCATTGGCTCCTCTGGATAAAAAGGGGGTTCTAGGAACCCTGGTTGTTTGAGATATTTATATTTGCAGGGAGCATTTACCTCTCAGGTTTTGCATGAAAACAGAGATTTCCAAACTGTGGGTCTGGATCCCGATGGGGTAAACAGGCTCACAGAGCCAAAATGTTTGGGATCCAATCCCTGCATTAAAAGCTATTGCTCCTCCCCTTCGTTTACTGGAATTCCTGCAGGGAGAGACACCGTGAAGTTATAATTTGCTCCCGTTCTCTCCTAGCCCCTTCCTTGTTGCCCCTATACCCAGTGCAAAAGGCTTTGTGTCCACAGGACGGAGTTAATCTGCATCATGATTCAATCCATTTTAAACTAACCCCCACTAGGAATTAAGAACCCCAGCATGGAATATTCCAGGTTAGCTAACCTGGTTCATCTTTGTTGCACCAGTTTGGGATGTTAACCCTGATTCCAAGAGGTGGGGGGCAAGGGGAGGGCTTGTGAATGTTAACTTGTCCAGTCCTTTCCAGGACTCAGTTATTATTATTATTATTATTATTAACAAACATTTATATAGCGCCAGCAGTGTACCTGGCACTTTACAAAGTAATAAAATAGACACGATCCCTGCCCCTAGGGCTTACAATCTGAGAGACAGGAGCTGGGGGAGAGACTTAGGAAGGGGAACAGAGGGAGAGACAAGGGGTCTAACATTCATGAAGATGCGAGGTCTCAAGTGCACGTACTTGGCTTGGTTACGATGAGAATGACAGCAGGCAGGTCCATGTTGCAAGGATAAGGGTAAACCGATCGTAGGTATAGGAATAGTGGCTCAGCAGGATAAAGAGTCAGACAGAGCAGAGCGAAAGAGGTGAGTTTTAAGGAGAGATTTGAAGGTATGAAGGGAGGGGGCAAGGCGGATGTGGACAGGGAGGGAGTTCCAGGCATGGGGGGCAGCAAGTGAGAAGGGACGAAGGCGCTTAGGGGAGCAGGGAAGGCGTGGAAGGGTGAGAGAAGGGACAGAGGAGGAGCGAAGTGCACGGGCTGGAGTATGGAGGGCGATAAGTGCAGAGAGGTAGGGGGGAGCAAGGTTGTGAAGAGCTTTATAGGTGAAGACTAGGAGCTTGTGCAGGATTCGTTCAGGAAGGGGAAGCCAGTGAAGCGAAGAGAGGAGGGGCTGCACATGGTCGAAGCGACTGGCGAGGTAGATGACCCTGGCAGCAGAGTTTTGGACAGAGATGAGGGGAGAAAGGTGAGACCGGGGAAGGCCAGTGAGAAGGAGGTTACAGTAATCGAGGCGAGAGATGACCAGAGCATGAACAAGAGTTTTGGCAGACGAGACAGAGAGAAAAGGGCGAATCTTAGCAATGTTATGGAGGGAGAAGCGACAGGATTTAGCAACAGATTTGGACTCAGTCCAAATTAAATTAAATCTTTTTTTTTTTAATGAGGTGTAGGCATGTTCCTGATTTTAATTTCAGGTGTGTGTGTGTGTGTGTTAGTGTTAACTCCATTCTGTGAACAAACCCAGAGAGGAGAGAAGAATCCCTTATTTATTTACTGTATATTTAGTATTAATTATTATTATTACTATTTATGTGGTAGCATCAGTGTGCCTGGTGTGGAGCAATGATTGTATTGAATTTATTTATTTCGTATACTTGTACCTGCTCCAGAATATCTGCCAGCAGAGTGGGCAGCCCAACCCTGGGGCACTGGCTGGAGGTGGGGGCTGCTGTTCGCCATGCAGGCGACTGCAACCCCGCTCTCGGGCTGGGGAGTTAACCCGGGCAGCGCCAGTGATCCTCCTGCAACTCTATGGTGTGGGGGAGGGGGCAGAGGGTGGGCCGCGGCAGCCGCCGGGTCCATTTAAAATGAACCCAGGCAGTGGGGCTAAAAGCTGGCAGATGTGGGGGTGCACCCCTGGGCTTGCTCTGGGGGTAAGCACCCCCTCGCCCGTGTGAAAACGCCCAGTCTCGGGTGGACAATGGGAGGAGAGGGGCTTGGGAACACAGTGAGGTTTCCTCCAGGAGACAGTGCAGCAGCAGCAGATGGCAAGCTACAGGAAGCGATGAGCTGCTGGAAAGACGCATGCTCTGTGTGAACAGCTCGCCACCTCGCCGGAAAACAAGAGGAAAGGGCAACAGTTCAATGAAATACGGATTCATAGCAACCACCAGGCAGCGTCAAACCCAGCGACCAATAGTCCATCCAGGGTATTCCAAAAGCCTGTTTGGCGGAGGAATGGCGGGCAGTGGAAAGACACCCCCCCTCCTCAGAAGCTCCCCCACTCTTCCCCCCTGTGCCCATCCTTCCCCTCTCACCCAGTGCACAGCCAGCCCTTGGCAGAATCTCCCCAGGGTGGAGCTGAGTGAAGCGGCTGCCGTTTTAAGTGGTCCTGGGGAAGGGCTGTCTGATGGCTGCGATTCCACTGTCCCAAGGGTTGGCACGGCAGAGGGAGGATAACTTGTCCCTGTGGAGGTCTCAGCCTACTTCTTACCAGAGACTGGCTTTCACCCCTCAAGTAGGAGTGGTGCAACTCCCAACCACCCCAAATGAAGTGTCTGACGATTCCTCACTTAATTCACACCAGTGTCCAATGCCTCGTGGAATTGTGCCACGTTCTTGATACCCACACGTCCTGTGGCAAGGAGTTCCGCAGGCCCTGATGCACCATATTTCCCTTAAACCCTTCCTGACCCCCGTTCAATTTCCTTGTTCTTGTCAGGTAGGGTCATCTGAAAGGTCATTCTTGCTGATGTGTTGTGGTTTAAAAAAAAAAAAAAGGCGAGAAATAAGAAACTAGCAGGAAAATTTCAGTTGTTTCTGTCTAGAAACTGAAAAACAAATGAGACCAGAAAAGGGGAGGGGGGGGGGGG
>QEPC01014492.1:661469-684774 GCA_003113815.1 Sphenodon punctatus
GGGGGGGGAGCCCGAAGCCGATAGAAAAGGGCAGCCGATCCCCCGCGCCTCTCCTCTTGGCTCTGGGGGGCGAGGTGGCCGCTTGCTTCTCTCTGCTGCCCCCGAAGGGACGGGTTCCTCTCCCTTTTGCCCCCGCGTCGGGTCTCTGCTACAAAGGGCTTGTCCAGCTGGTATGAATAGATCTGAGCCTAGTTACTGCCGAGAGGAGATCCCGCAAGCCAGGGGCGAGCGTTCATGGGGAGCCGCCGCCTCGCCAAGCGCTGAGCCCGGCTACACGCAGACGCCGCCCCCGGGGCCAGAGCACGCCTGCTCCAGCCGCCCCAGCCGCCGCTGCACCCCGAGCCCGGAGCCCGGCGGCTTTGGATTCAGCCCCAGCCGGGCAGCAGCTGCAGGAGGAGACCCAGGCGGCTCCGCGCTTCTTCTCGGCGCCTCGTCCAGCCGCTCCCCGAGCCCGGATCCGGGCTATGGTGGTGGCTACGGCCGGGGGGCCGTCGAGGCAGCAGCAGCAGCAGCCGGGGGGAAGCCGGCGGCCGTCGGGGGCGAGGACTCCCGCATCCGCCGCCCCATGAACGCCTTCATGGTCTGGGCCAAGGACGAGAGGAAGCGTCTGGCGCAGCAGAACCCGGACCTGCACAACGCGGTGCTCAGCAAGATGCTGGGTGAGCGAGCGAGCCAGCGAGCGCCCTGGAGCCGGCCCCCGGGGGGGACTCATCCGGGCTGGAGCCCCGGGAGGGAAGCCCACCGAGGCCAGACACTCTAGAGCTCCCCCCTGGGTCGGCTGGGAAGTTAGCACACCCTATGGGGCTCGGTTATAGGGCACAGGCTGGGGTCTGAGCTAGGGCACGGGTTAGACCCCCTAGGAATCGGATCTAGGGCAGGAGTTAGGGGCTTTGTTATAGGGCACAGGCTGGGGTCCCTTGGGGTCTGATATAGAGCACAGGTGAGTGCCTGGAGTCAGATGTAGGGGCTAGGATAGAGCTCCTGCTATAAGATGTGGGTTGGGGTCTGGTATAGGGCACAGGTTAGGGTCACGCAGGAATCTGATATCAGGTGTGGGAACCCTGAGGTCACCACCCCCCCTCTGATAAAGGACACAGGTTAGCACCCCTAGGATATAGGGGATGAGTTAGCACCCCATGGAGATCGGTTATAGAGCATGGGCTGGGGTCCCTTGGGGTCTGATATAGGACACAGTTTAGAGCCCCTAGGATATAGGGGATGAGGTAGCACCCCATGGAGGTCGGTTATAGAGCATGGGCTGGGGTCCCTTGGGGTCTGATATAGGACACAGTTTAGAGCCCCTAGGATATAGGGGATGAGGTAGCACCCCATGGAGGTCGGTTATAGAGCATGGGCTGGGGTCCCTTGGGGTCTGATATAGGACACAGTTTAGAGCCCCTAGGATATAGGGGATGAGGTCGGTTATAGAGCAGTTTAGAGCCCCTAGGATATAGGGGATGAGGTAGTACCCCATGGAGGTCGGTTATAGAGCATGGGCTGGGGTCCCTTGGGGTCTGATATAGGACACAGGTTCGAACCCCTGAGGTCTGGTGTAGGGCACAGGCTCCTGCTCTGGGCTGTGGTCTGGGGCCCTCTGGGATCTGATTGAGGAGCAAGCTGTAGCCCGTGTAAGATAGCGACAAGCTCTAACTCCATTGGCCGGGCACATCTCATGGGCTCAGGTAGGACTCTCCATAGCCCCCTTCGGCCAGGCTGTAACCTCCACTTTCACCTCTGGGTTAGGATGCTTTTGCCAATTCTTTGGTATAATCTGCCCCTCCCCATCGCACCCCGCCCAGCCTGCCCTTTCGCGCTGGCAAAAACCGCTGTGGCCTTTCTTGCCGGTTCAGATCTTAGCTCATGTTTGGATCCTGCCCACCCAGGGAGCACAGGTTGGGAGCTTCCAAATTCAGCTCGGGCGAGCGTAACGGGGCGCTCACTGGGCAATCGCCTCAGCCCCTCACTTGGCATCACTTCTTTTTAACCCTTTTCCCTCCCCTGGTGAGGTAAGAACAGAAAGTGTGCTGCTCCTTGAATCGGGTGACACTGGGGCCCTCGTCCCCACCTTCCTTGCTCACGGGGCAGCTCAGAAGTGTAGCTAGGTTGAAAGGGGGCCCCCTGGAGGAGACGATGGAATCACCCCCACATCGCTCTCCCAGGGGGTAAGGATTGCGGTTGCACTAGAGACCGTCGTCCTCGCAAGCTTGGCTCCTGTCCCTCTTATAACTATGTCCTTGGCAACCCGTTAGTGGCACGGTAGGTGAGAAAAGAGAGCAGAAGGCGTGGGCTTAGAACCCACTTGGTGCACTACACGCTGGGCTGAACAGGTCTAACAGGATGTTTGTTTTTCACCTTCCAGGTCAGTCATGGAAGGCTCTGAGCGCCAGCGATAAGCGCCCCTTTGTGGAGGAAGCAGAGAGGCTGAGGATTCAGCATCTGCAGGATCACCCCAACTACAAGTACCGCCCAAGGAGAAAGAAGCAAGCCAAGAAAATCAAGAGGATGGAGCCCAGCCTCCTTCTGCACAACCTCTCCCAGCCTTGCAGCGAGAGCTTCGGCGTGAATCACCACCACCGCGGCCAGGGCAGCCACCACCAGCCTCCCCCGCTCAACCACTTCAGAGAACTTCACTCCATGGGGTCGGATATTGAAAACTATGGCTTGCCAACTCCCGAGATGTCTCCCTTGGACGTCTTGGAACAGACCGAGCCGGCCTTTTTCCCTCCTCACATGCAGGACGAGTGCAACATGATGCCCTTCCGAGGCTACCACCCTCACCCCCACCAGATGGAATTTCCCCCAGAGAAGCCCATGGGACGAGACATGGCAATGCCTTTTTCTCAGACCGTGGCACATTTGGCCGATGCGATGAGGACTCCCCACCCATCTAGCATGTATTACAACCAAATGTGCGCTGGAGCTCCAAGTGGCCTGTCTGCTGCTCACCTGGGCCAGCTCTCCCCCCCTCCCGAAAGCCAGCACCTTGACAGCGTAGATCACTTGAATCCAACTGAGCTTTGGACAGAAGTTGACCGCAATGAGTTTGACCAGTATTTGAACATGAGCAGGACTTGTCCTGAAGCCTCGCGACTCCCTTACCATGTCTCCCTGTCCAAAGTGACTCCTAGAAGTGTCTCCTGCGAGGAGAGCAGTTTGATATCGGCGTTGTCCGATGCCAGCAGCGCAGTCTATTATAGCCCCTGCATCACAGGTTAGAGGCACCCCGCCGTGCAGTAGAGAACCTCGCCGCTTGGCTGCACGGAACGTTGGTTGCGGAACGGCCTGCCGTTGCTCCGTCGCAGCTCGAGGGTCCGTGACGATGCTGCGCGGCAGATTGCCACTTGCGTTGCAGCCAACACCTGCAAACAGCTGCGACAGAGCAAGGGCAAGCCGCTCCGGGTGTAGAAATAGGGCAGTCGGCCCCACAGCAAAATAGTTCATGCAGGCATGTCTTGAGCGCTTAGGTTGCCTATAAAAATCCTACTAAAAATCCCTCTCCCTTTAACCACGAACGCCATGATATTTAGAATATTTAAGTGCATTGCTTTTCCTGATTATTTTTTTTCCCCCTTAAAAACCCCCATTGATATACCATATAACTATGTAACAGAAATAGATGCAGTTTCCAAAGCAGGGTTAACACACATACAGTAGGCCAACCTCTATATCCCAATCCTGTGCCAAAGTAGGGGCAATGCTTCTTCTCACACATGGTTTTCGACAGGGGTTGACTTGCATCGTCCAATGCCAATGTTGTTCTGCCGTCTTTAGACACGCTACGGTGAAATTGGCTTAAAGCGACCAACCAAAATATGGCTGCCCAAGGCCGCCACTTTGCAAAGACTTACCCACAGATAATAGTATCGAGTGCGAGTAGTTTCATTGAAATGTTCCTCCTGGGTTTCAATCTTTGCAGAGCTGAGCCCCCACTCCCATTCCTTACCATCCCACAGTCCTGTTGGAGTCCATGCTATTTCCTGAGTGAAGTGTTTACAGGATCGGGGCCTTTCAGTCTTTTAAAAAACAATTTAATTTCTTTTCAAATATTGGAGCTGTTTTGAGGCGGCCGTTCTCAATCTGGGTGCCCTATTAAGGACGGTCCTAGCTCAGATTTTCACTGTATTAAGAGCAACATGTTTCATTTGGACAGCAAGACTATATTTTTTACTAAGCATTTTTAGATATATATGAAATATTTAATTTGTTTGTTGGTTTTATTATCAGGCATCTTTTTTTTTAATAAACCAAAGGATATCCATGAAATAGAAAGCATTTATGTAGCAAGACTGGATTCAATGAGATATATATTTGAGAAAATGGAATTATGTTGTAAATACTGTGGAACAATCTACTGGAATCTTTGTACTAAGGAAACGAGTGTGAGCATTTTCAGTGTCTAGATCTGTACAGAGAGTAAGTTGTTTTTGCATACTGGTTAATTGTTAAAAACATCTTCATATAATTAGTCCCAGCTCACTAGTTTGTTGTGTGAACAAGAGTTTTTTGCAAATACATGTTGTCCCAAACCGTTTCCAGATTCTTATGTATGGGCTGATTGATGTTCTGATGTGGCATTAATTTTGATACTGTCTCCCACTAGAACAGCAAAGCCTTCTCCCCTGCAAAAGCTCTCCAGAAAACGAGATGTGCTCCCTAGTGCAGGGTTCACACCAAGCTGACAGATGTAACCCTCATGGCTGTCTGAAATTTATAAAGTGTCCTACTTGGGAGGTGAGGGGGGGAAAGTTGTCTGCTCTCAGATACAAAGACATTTAATAAAACATGTGATATCCTACTCTTGATGTGTGTGCGTCTTTGTGAGACTATTTTTTTTTGCTAACACAACTACATAATCATTCCAAGAGTTTCACAGATGGAATTCCCATTCAAGTGTGTAAAAAGGACGTGAAGCTCAAGGCCAAGAAGGTTCCAATAGAAATAGATCAGTAGCACGGGCAAGTGGAGGATTGTCCCACACAGTACATTGTCTAATCTTTGCTTAATCAATTATAACATGTCCCCAGAGGGATCCTCCGTTGCAAAGCTCATCTCATCTGTTAGGTCTTTCTTTCTGGAGCACGCTAAGGAATTCCAGTCCTCCTTGTTGCATTTCATCCCAATCAAATTAATCAGAGTTAATTTAGGTAAAACATTCAGCGTGCACCCCAGAATACCTCAAAAGGAAAATGTCAATCTCTTGCATAAAATGCTAGTGGCGCATCCGTTCATTGAACGCCGGTAATTTAAAACAGATTTGTTTAGCTGAAAAAGGCTATTTTTTCAACAATTTTTTTAATAGAGGGTTTTGTTTTTTTCCTCCCCCCCTTGTTATTGTTGCTGTTGGCAAAGAGTTGCCATTTAGGGGAGCTGGCGTTTGAACAAATGACATTAATTTTCAAGTTTCTCTCAAATGAGATCCACATTAGTGTTAACAGAACTAAATCCTGACCCACTTTTTTATGAGAAGTCCCAATAAAACATTTTTAGGTTGTTTTTTTTTTGTGAGTGCATTCCCGCTCAATTGCAGAAACGAACTTCATTGTATTTCCATATACAGTATGTGGAGAGGTGAGGTACCGGGGNCAAAAAAAATCTAAAAGGGGGGGGGGAAGAGGGGAAAAGTGATGTCATAACCTAAATGGGAGGGCTGGCATTGGGCCACCACTGGTGCATCCAGCATGTGCCAGAATTGCGGACTGAAACAAGAAGAAATCGGAAGCATCCTGTGTGCCTCTACGAATGACTATGAAAGGAAACATCTTTCTATAGGGCCAGATCCCATTCTAGTTCCCCAGAAACTAGTCTGAAAGGAAGCAGACAAAGAGAATAGAGAACTCTCCCCCCACCTCACCCCAGTCAGGTTATCGCCATACGTTCACTTCCCTGAGCTTATTGAGAAGAAACCCAGTCACCCACAGACACAACCCCTCCTTCCCCCTCCCTTGCTTCCACCACCAACAGGAAAGGTAATTTGGGAAGATCCAATCACAGAGGAAATGCTAGTGATTTTCTACCACGGTCCCGTACTTTAGAGTTTGCGAGTTGTGCCAGTGTTTTGTTGTTTTTTTGAGAGGCCCGAAGTTCTCAAGAAGTTCCTATGACTTTTCTGCTTCTGACACTGAAGTAACTTGGCTTCCTCCCTCTCTCTTCCCTTACAAGAATGTCCAGAGGAAGAAAGAAAGCTGTATGTTGGTCAACAGTTGCCCTGTCCACATGCCCCAACTTTAACCTTGACCCACAGGGAGGTTGGACTAATGCAGGAATCACACCAAACTGACAGGTGGAGCCCTCATGGCTGTTTAAGTTTATAAGTGTCCTAATGGAAACAAAAGGTTGGAATAGACGACCTTTCCGGTACCTTCAAGGCCACAACTCATGAAGAGGCTCCACCGATCATCCGATGATGGCTTTGCATACGTGAAGCACTGGGATGGCCATCATTGCTGAAGCATCTGAGGGTGTTGCTACCACGCATGGCCACCCAGGAGTCACTTATCCGACCACCCATCTAAGGGTGGTGTGGGGGGGATGTGCGCTTCCATGAGCCACTCAACACCCACTCATGGCCACTCATGGCGCACTGCCAAGAAATCCAGGGTGCGCCGTGTAGGGCAAGCCAAAAAGGTGCGTCGCAGCGAGTGCCCATGCATCCCCTGCCCTTATGAACCGGGGTGGTCACCCATGCCAGAAGACAGGTCCCCCCACTCAGAGGCACTGGGGGCAGGGCAGGGCCAGCCTTACCACAGGGCGACCTGGGGCAACCGCCCCGGGCCCCGCTCTTTCTGAGGGCCCCGCATTGATCCTCTGTTTTCACCAGGACATGTCGTGGGGGCACTGCTCCCTCTCAGTGGGGCCCCAAACATGACCGTCTTCAGAGCACCACAGAGGGTGCTTCTAAGGGGGCAGAGCCCCTGCATTTTATCTTTGCCCCGGGCCCCGCAAATCCTAAGGCCGTCCCTGGGGCAGGGGAAGTCACAGGAACTGGCCGTGAGCACCGTGGAGCTCGGTTCCCCCAGCACTCACAGCCGGGACATGCCAATTTCAAAGTGTTTACCCCACCCCTACCCCAATGGTCCATGGCAGGGAGAGTGCGTGGCGGCTGTCGTGGGAGTGACACTGGGAGCCACCCGTTAGAATCTCCCACCCCCACCCCCCGCCACTCATTCCACCTGAGTGGGTGCTCCTAGCTGTGCCACTCAGTGACCACGGACCTCCTCTCCCCCGCCACCATGCTCATTTAAAAAGATTCTCTCTTGCAATCTTTAGCGGTCATATCCTTACACACCTGGTCATGTAGCGCTATTGTCCTCATTTCACAGACGTGAACCTCAAAAAGATGCTGTGACTTGCTCGAGGTTACGAAGGGGATCCATGAAGGAGCAGCTGAGAGTGAACGCCAAGCCCCACAAATCCTCAGCTAGTGTCCTAACCGTGGAACCGTCCCTGCCTCCATCTTCCTAGGGTTGGTTTGCTTAGGCCTCCAATTCACCCAGGCTGGATTTGAACCAGCGACTGGGTGCATGCAGCAGAGTACCTTTTCCTTACCCTGCCGGACGCACACGTTTGCTGGCAAAGATTCGCGTTTGCACCCTTCTCATGAGACAGAAGCTACACGTCATTTGAGTCCTCCTGGACTTACCCGCGGCACCAACGGGTGCGTATTAACGCAAATTAGAAAGCGGTCTTAGAGATGACAGATTTATCCAGACTGCAAGTAAGGATCTCAAGTGCAGCTATGCCATCTGTAGATGGGGTCACGATTATAGCATCAAAGAATCCCAATGTTGGAAGGGACCTCAAGAATGATCTAGTCCTGGGTGGGGACTTTCAGGCCCGGGGGCCCAATGTGGCCTGCTGCAGCAAGTTTTTGTGTAGCCCCTTTCCAGTTCCCGGATCTGGCACCTTGGTCCAGTTTTCACCTCCAACTTCTGAAAATTTAAAAACTGAGCTCAGGAAAAGAGATCAAAGATGAGGACGCGCACACAAAAGGACAGGGAACAGATCCATGGCACAAATGGGAAGGTTATTGAATGGGCTGTGGCACGGCAGCTCCAGGAACATCTGGACTGCACCAGTTTCCTTGACCCCTCTCAGTCTGGGTTTCGACCTGGGTATGGTACGGAGACTGCGTTGGTGGCCTAGGTTGACGATCTCCGTCTGGTGTTGGACCAGGGTCATCAGACCTTTTTGGTCCTGCTAGACCTTTCGGCTGCATTCGACACAGTCGATCATGAGGTGTTGGTGACTCGCCTGCGGGACCGTGCTGGAATTGGCGGAACGGTCTTGGACTGGTTTCGTTCATTCCTGGCCGGGAGAACTCACCGGGTGGTCTTGGGGGAGTGTACGTCTTCCCCCCGGGACCTCACGTGTGGAGTCCCGCAGGGTGCCATTCTGTCCCCCCTCTTGTTTAACATCTATATGCAGCCGTTAGGGGAGATCGTGAGAGGGTTTCAGGGCATGCAGTGTCATCAGTATGCTGATGACACTCAGCTCTACCTCTCCTTTTCCATCGACCCAGGCCATGCAGTCTCCTTATTTTCCCAGTGCCTGTCAGCTGTAGGGGCTTGGATGAGGTCGAGCCATCTGCAATTGAATCCTGACAAGACGGAGGTGATGTTGGTGGGTGAGGGCTTGGGGGACCCGGAGGTGGTTGAATCTCCTCTTGTTGGGGGGTTCGCCCTCCCATGGTCGCTCAAGTGCGGAGTCTGGGTGTGCTCCTCGATTCGCGGCTCAGCCTGAAATCTCAGGTTGTGGCCATGGCGGGGAGTGCGTTTCGGCAGTTACATCTTTTTCGGCGGCTTCAGCCGTATCCAACCTCGCCACTGTCATCCATGCCTTCATCACCTCGAGGCTGAATTACTGCAACGCGCTCTATGTGGCGCTGCCCGAGAAGCTGGTCCGGAGGCTGCAGCTGGTGCAGAATTCTGCGGCCCGTCTCCTTACAGGGGCGGGTCGCAGGGAGCACATGACACCAGTGCTCCGGGCTCTGCACTGGCTGCCTATAAAGCACCAGGCCCGGTTCAAGGTGCTGGTTTTAACCTTTAAAGCCCTTCACGGCCTAGGCCCTGCTTATCTGCGGGATCGCCTAACTCCCCATGTGCCTGTGCGACCCTTGAGATCATCCGTAGGTGCCTTTTTGGAGGTTCCCCGGGCGAGGCGGGTGGCCACCAATGTTAGATCTTTCTCAGTGGCCACCCCTGAGCTGTGGAATTCACTCCCGGAGGAGGCTCGGTTGGTCCCCACTCTCCTGTCATTTCGATGATTATGTAAGACCGGGCTGTTCCAACAGGCCTTTGGAGAGGGGGAGGAGGGGGATTGGGGGGGAGGGAGTATTTTGTTTTGTTTCCCTGCATAATATGGAATTTTTAATTGTTTAAAATGTTTTATTCTTTTATTGTTTTTATTGTTGTTGTTCGCCGCCCTGGGCCTGCCCTGTGGACAGGAGGGGTGGGATACAAATTTTATATAAATAAATAAAATCCATGATCTGAGTCCTCCATTTCTTGAACGCATCCCTCGCCCCCAACTTGTATGCGGGCCTCAGAGCTCACATGAATTTTCAAAGTGGCCCCCGGAATAGAAAAGGTTCCCCACCTTTGATCTAACCCAGCCCGCGGCTTGGATGCTGGAAGACTACAGCTGACCTCCCGCGTAACTCTGCTAAACTCCGATGTCCGCGGGGCCCCCGGAAGCTGCGTAACCAGCTCTGAACGATCCCCTGATTGCTGTTGTGTATGAGTTTAAAGCGAGGCTGGAAATTGAAGAGCCCCACTCACATGCAACAATGATCCAGGGATCATCCAGGCCCAGGGCTGATTATACAAGTTCCAGGGCCCCGCAGACCTTGGAGTTTAGCAGAGTTACGTGAGAGGGAGTTCACTCAGCTACCACATCCCTAACAGCTGGCCGTCCAGCCTCTTTTTGAAAGCCTCCTTTGAAACACATTTTCTCTGCGCTCAAATCTCCCCAATGACCTTCTTTACTTACATCTGGTCGACGTCACCTTGTCTTTAATTGCCATCTGGGGTGATCCTGAGATTATGTTTCAAAGTGAAGTTACTCAGGCAAAAAAAAAAAAAAAGTTTGGGATCCACTATGCCGGAGCCGCCACACCAGTCCTCACAGAAAGATGACAAACCACCAGATTTCTCTGCCTGAGTGAGGCTTCTTGAGATGCCTACGTGTTGTTATGTCGGGGTCTGTGATAAGACCGTAAGGAGTGCCCTATTGGGTCAAACCAATGGCCCATCTAGCCCAGCATCCTGTCTCCAACAGTGGCCAATCTCTGTCTCTTGGGAGACGCACCCAACAGGTCACCATGGACAATCCATTCCCTGTTCTTCCAGTCCCCAACAGGAAGAGGTTACGTTGCCAAAACCTACTCGGCTAATAGCCATTAGTGGACCTATCTTCCAAGAACTTATCCAGTCCCTTTTTAAAACTAGCTACACGACCGGCCGTGACCACTTTCTCAGACTAAGTTCCGCCGGCTAATTGCGCGCTGAGTGAAAAAAGACTGTCTCCTATTCGTTTTAAATTTGCTGCCAGTTAATTTTGTGGTGTGTCCCCTTGTTCTAGGGCTGTCAGAGAGGGCGAATAACCATCCCCTATTTACGTGTTCCGCCCCACTCATGGTTTTATAAACTTGTATCATAGCCTCTCTCGGGGTCTTTTCAAACGGGCCGATAGTGCAGGGGACCTGGGGGGTGCGGTGGGTGGGCCGTGTGTGGGGGTGTGCTCCCATGGACCCCCACTCACCTCTACCCACAGAACATCGGGCTGTGGTGCCTGTTGCTCCGGGCGTGGGTGATAGTGGGGAGAGTGCGGGAATGCGCACCCCCTCATTTTCTGTGGCGTTCCCACCGGCGCCCACTCAACCCCCACCCACCCACCACAGAGTTCACACGCGCCCCCCACACACACGTGTGCGAGGGGGAGGGCATCCGTGTGAAAACAGCCTCACTTGCCGTCTCTTCTCCAAGCTGAAGAGCCCCAGCCTCTCAAGTCTCTCTTCATACGGGAGTCACTCCATACCCTGAATCATTTTTTGTTGCCCTTCTCTGTACCTTTTCTGGTTCTCTGAAGGGCGCTTTCTGACGTGACCGCTCCTGCCGCCACCACGGACTTCTCCAGGCGGTGGCAGAAGCCATCACTCCAGCTGGGAGCCGGCCTGCCCACCAAACAAATGTTAATACGTCGGTGGCCGAGCCAGGGAGAGGGGCGGGGAGACACACGGACATGTATCCACCCAGTCTCATGTGGAGCAGCTCACCCCCCGGTTTGCAGGCATTCATGGCGCCAATGATGGTCGCCATGGCGCCCGGCCCCTGCCACCCTCCCGGACCCACAGTAGGTAAAGTTTCCTGATCGGGGAGCCGTTCCCTGGGCGGAGTTGGCACTAAGCCCAGGCTGTGAGCTGGGGATTTCCAGGTGCACTTACACACAATATTCGAGGTGCGGTCATACCATAGATTTATATTTTACCCTGATAAGAGAGTGGTTTATTTCTCCACCCTGAAAATAATAGAACTTGGGGACACCATATGGAGTCAATGCACAACAGATTTAAAACAAATGAAATGAAATATAAAGTGAAGTCCTCTTTCACGCACCATGCCGTTAACTGGTGGAACTCATTGCCAGAGGATTATGTGAAGTCCAATAGTTATAGTTATTATGCAAAGGTCACTAGTTATAGACAGGTCCCTGCCCCAAGGGGATTACAATCTAAGACAGACAATGGAGGGGAGACAAAGCATAACTGATTTTTTAAAAGGGACGGGATAAGTTCTTAGAGGATAGAGCATAAATGGGAGCTGCTGGTAAAGTTGGTCAGAGGAAGAAACCTCTGTTGGAGGTTTGGGAGTGAATAGCAGGAGATGGATCGCTCACTTGTTCTATTTAATTTATTTGTTTATTTATAGGGCCCATTTGCGGTCCTATGTTGAGGCTGTGAGGACAGCGAGGAAGGAATTCCTTGCTGTCCTCATAGCGTCTGCGAAGTCACGCCCGGCGGAGCTGTTCCGGGTGGTGCGGGGGCTGGTCAGTCCGGCCTCCCAAGCCCGCTGTGAGGAGTTTGTCAACTACTTCGCAGACAAGATTGCTCAGATTCAGACCGACTTTGACGCTGGATTAGGGGCAGTAAGGGAAGAGCGCAAGGGGACGGAGGTCCCGTCCAGTCCAGCTTTGTGGGGGGGAGTTTCAGGAAGTGACGCCGGCTGACACGGCGGACGTTTTGGGGTCTGTGAGGGCCACTTGTTGTGAACTTGATCCCTGCCCATCCTGGTTAGTAAAAGCTTCCAAGGAGACGCTGGGGACGGTGCTGGCGAGGGTAGTGAATGCATCCTTGCAGCAGGGGAAGCTGTCGCCTTGCCTCAAGGAGGCTGTGGTGCGCCCCCTGCTGAAAAAACCATCCTTGGACGTGGATGCGCTCGCCAACAACCGACCTGTCTCTAACCTTCCCTTTTTGGGGAAGGTTATTGAGCGGGCGGTGGCGATCCAGCTCCAGGTGCATCTAGATAGCATCGGTTTCCTAGACCCTTTTCAATCTGGGTTCCGCCCCGGCTATGGCACTGAGATGGCGTTGGTGGCCTTGGTAGACGACCTCCGCCGGGAGATGGACGTAGGATGTTCAACATTTCTCATCCTGCTAGATCTCTCGGCCGCTTTTGACACCGTGGACCATGGGCTGCTATTGAGACGGTTGCGTGACCTGGGGGGTCTGGGCGGGATCGTTCTTGAATGTGTCCTCCCTGGAAGAGCCCGGGCACCCATTCCATTCATTCCTCTCGGGGAGAAGCCAGCAGGTGGTGCTGGGGGATGAGACATNTTATCCTGCGGCGTTCCGCAGGGTTCCATTCTGTCTCCATTGTTATTCAATGTTTATATGCAGCCCTTGGGGGAGATCGTGAGAGGGTTCGGGGTGCGATGTCACCAGTATGCTGACGATACTCAGCTGTACCTCTCCTTTTCTACTGACCCAGACCCGGCTGTCTCGTTGCTATCCCAGTGTTTGGAGGCCGTAGCGGAATGGATGTGGCAGAGCAGACTGAAGCTCAACCCCGATAAGACGGAGGTGATGCTGGTGGGGAGAGCGAAAGAGGTAGTGGTGCCCCTGGTTGGGGGGGTTCGCCCTCCTATAGCTCAGCAGGTCCGGAGTCTGGGGGTGATATTGGACGCAGACCTGCGCCTGGAGCGGCAGGTGGAGGCAGTCGCTAAGGCTGCCTTCCGCCAGTTATATCTGGTGCGGAGGCTGCGTCCGTTCGTCTCCGGCCCAGACCTGGCCTCCCTCATCCATGCCTTTGTCACCTCGAGGCTGGACTATTGTAACGCGCTCTACGTGGGGCTTCCCTTGTGCCTGATTCGGAGGCTGCAGCTAGTGCAGAATGTGGCGGCCCGTCTCCTTATGGGGACGGGTCATCGGGAGCATATTACACCTGTGCTCCAGACTCTGCATTGGTTGCCAATAGCGTGCCGAGCCAGGTTCAAGGTGTTGGTGTTAATTTATAAAGCCCTCTACGATCTGGGCCCCTCATACCTCAGGGACCGCCTCACCCTCCGTGCCCCAGAGCGGCTCCTGCGGTCGGCCGGGGGTGCCTTCTTGGAGGTCCCCTGCATAAAGCAGGGGGCCACAATGGAGAGGGCATTCTCGGTGGCCGGGCCGCGCCTTTGGAACTCCCTCCCAGAGGAAGCTCGCCTGGCCCCAAGCCTGTTGACATTCCGGCGGTGTTGTAAAACCTGGCTGTTCGCCCAGGCCTTTGGGGGTGGGGAAGTGGGTTAGGGTTATGGGGGGGTTTCACCCCCATCCTGCTTTATTGTTTTAAACTTCCGTGCCTTGTTTTAAATATTGTAATTGTTTTAAACTGTTTTTATAGTGTTTTATATTGTAAATCGTTGGAAGCCGCCCTGACCTGGTTACAGGAGGGTGCGGGGTATAAGTTACAAAAATAAATAAATAAAATAAATTTATTTAAATGTCTACCCTGCCCTTCCCCTAAGGCGTGGGGTGGCTTACATCATCGAAACACCAAAATACATTTTAAGATCCCCTTTAAAAGCCCCACCCTCACCCCTAAAACAAAACAACAACAACAACAAAAAACCCACCCAACTCCTATCCCCACCTGCCAGACGCTTTGACAAAAGAAAGGTTTTACACCACCTCTGGAATAGTCTCAAGCTCAGATGGACCTCGGGGGGGAAGGCAGTTCCACTGTTCCACAATACCGGGACAGCAACTGAGAACACCCCTCTGCGGGCCCTTGGCATACAGACAAGATTGACAGGTAGTACCCACCAATTTATTAACTATTATTAATTTATTATTATTAATTATTATTATTATAGCAAAAGCAATGTACCTGGTGCTGTACAATCAATAGTTATTGACAGGTCCCTGCCCCAAGGGGATTGCAATCTAAGAAAGACAAGGGAGGGGAGACAAAGGAGAGTGGGACACAGGGAGAGACAAGGGGTGAAAACAGACGTGACTCTGGTCCGCTATGACCTGACTGGGCCCAGGATTCAACCCATACAGCTGTTCTCCTGCCATCAGATGTTGGCCGACTAGTGCCCTGAGGTGAACAGGCAGCTGGCTCAGAATGTGTCCTCTCTGGAAGAGCCTGGGCACCCATTCCGGGCCAACGCCCACCCATGGAGGCCAAAGCAGACCAATTTTTGGCCCTGCCACCTTTGCCTCAGGGTGGGGGCTGTCATGGCGGGGGGCAGGGAGGCCAACTATCAGCACGCCTGTTACGGCCCCATGCTCCCACCCAGGTCATGCAGGTGGTGGGACGGCCGGCACATTTGCTCAGTGCTGCCCGCTGACCCAGAGAGTGGCTGCCGCTGTTTCCCACCCCACTGTGCAGCCCACACATCTGTTTTTAACCAAAGGATACATTCATGAAGTTGAGAAGTCACCGGGGCACATGCTTAGCATAGTTACAGGGAAGAGGAGGACCTGCTGCGCATTTCTCTGAAGCCATTGAGGGCTGGCCACTGTTGGAGACAGGATACTGGGCTAGGTAGACCTTTGATCTGACCCAGCATGACACTTCTTAAGTTAGATGCAAAGGGACGGGGTTCTCGGTGACTTCTCAGAGCGTGCTCTCATCAGATGGATTCAGCTGCTCTCCCCGGAAAATGCGGAACTATCATGGATCAGAACAGCTCAGACTTTGGAAGAGTTCAGGGTCAGAATGGTCCAGAATTCACTCATCCCTCATTCCTTCTGTGGGTCTCGCTGTGCAGGAAAGCAGAAGCCCAGGGGATGAAGAACAGCTGTGCATGTGGAAGCTGCAAACAGAGATGCTTGTTTAAGAAAGGACAGTGATAGTCTGACCTCTCAGCCTTCTCCTTCCCCTGTTCCTAATGGTCCACAGTCTTCGATTATTCCTTTACAATAAGCCCCCATTGTAGTTAACGGATTGATGGAGACTTGCTGCTTGTTAATGTAAGTATTCCTGCAGTGGTGCATTAGCAGCCATAATGTGCTTTAAAGGGCACTGGAGAGTTGGGATGTTTAAATTGCTACTTCAGCACTGCAAAAATACTTAGCAAACATGCACCTCCAGAGAACTTCCTTCTCTTTGATGATGGAATAATACTTGCAACCGAGTGACTAAACTACCCCACCATGCCACTTAACCCATGATCCCAAACTACGTGGAAGGAGGGGGCTTCAGCCGAATGAGGAGGGGGGAGGGATTCTGGTCTTTGTCAGAGAAGCTTAACTTTAAATCAGGAGTTCCCAAACTTTTTGCCTGCGTGTTTGATCCCCTCCTTCGAGGATTAAATATAATCCCCTCTAGCCCACCAAACAGCAACGTAGACATGCAAAGTCTAGCAAATACCAATCCGGACTCGTGACCCCATCTGCGGATGATGCGACAACACTTGGGTTCCCAACTCACAGTTTTGGGAACAGCTGCTTTAAGCCGACTAAATTCAATGGGAGTCATAAAAACCAACTGGGCAAAAGTTAAGCGCCCCTGGAAGTCCCTTCCAGGATCAGGGACAGAGTGAGAAGTCAGCAGTGGTGGCTCTAGCGAAGCCTTAACCAAAAACCTAAAATGGGCTCCCTTACATTTTATCAGTAGACAATATTACAATAGTAAGTGGCTCTCTGCAGCACAGAGTCTGCTCAGCCTGAGCTGCTGGAGCTGAATGTCAATGCCCCTCTGCCACACCACACCCTTGACAAACCGGCTTGGTGCAGTGATGGAACTTGCAAGAGGCCCCTGGCTGACTATAGGGATTGTGGCAGAACACAGGGAGGAAGGAGGCTGTTTTCTAGACTCAGGGCTCAAAGCCGTTTAGGGTTTTGTAGGTCAAAACCAGCACCTTGAATCGTGCCCAAAATGTTTTTGGCACCAGGGCCCATATCTGCTCAGCCCGAGCTGCTGGAGCTGAATGTCAGATGCCCTCTGAGATCGTCCGGGGGAGTCTTTTTGGAGGTTCCCCGGACGAGGCGGGCGGCCACCGAGGTTAGATCTTTTTTGGTGGCTGCCCCTGTGCTGTGGAATTCACTCCCAGAGGAGGCTCGGTTGGCCCCCACCCTCCTGTCGTTTTGACGTTTATGTAAGACCTGGCTGTTCCGCCAGGCTTTCGGCGAAGGGGGTTGGGGGGTTGTTTCCCTGCATATTTGATACATTTTTAACTTTTTAAATTGTTTTATCTTTGTTGTTCGCTGCCCCGGGCTGCCCTGTGGGTAGGAGGGGCGGGATAGAATTTTTTTTCTAAATAAAATAAATAAATGTCATTTTTTTGTTATCGTTTTCATTATTAAAATGTGTCATTTTCATTTTTGTTTGTGACTCTACACTCTGTTACCTTGACTCCCAGCAGCAAATACTTTAAATCCAACTGGTTACTGAGGAAGGCGGAAGCTGAAATGTTTAAACTAAAAGATTTAATTTACCTCTGTTTGGTCATTCACTTTTTGACATATTTAATGACTAGTGATTGACAGTATCCTTGTAGGATCCAGAGTACATTTGTGTGTAGTCCTGTTCTGTTGAATTTAACATTGTGTGTGTAAGGGTAAGGAATAAGGATTGGAAAGGTAAGGTAGCAGGGATATATATGGGAGGATTTTTAGTGCAAGCACCAGCAGATTCTGCAAATGCCCCCTGACAGAGCAATAGCTAACAAAGAACCAGAGTCAAGCAGCCCAGCCCTGCAGTATAAAGGGTTGCAGTGCCCTCCCCCCGAGCTCCCCTGATTGGTTCTGGGAGGCAGGAGGCACGGAGCAATCACAGGGTGCCATTCAACTGCCTGGGACCTGCTTGCGCTGCTCATTGGCCAGCAGTAATTACATCCATCAGGTCCTTCCCCTCCCATCACAGGCCCAGTTCAAGAGTTCAACACTGTTTCTGGCTCTGAGATGTCTGCTCCTGCCTCCCCCCGTCACATTTCCCTCCAAAAAAACACCTGCCAGGCTGCTAGGCAATAACGACTTTCAGTATCGTTATTGATTTTGTTATTATTTTTGTCATTTTCATTATTGCAATAACGATAGTGAAAATGACAAATATTGTTTTAGTTATTGATATAACGAAAACGACATGCACGCCCCTAAGTAGATCCTGGGCTCCTGGCAACCTGACCCCATCAGAAGGTGGATCGACCACCGTGTTCTGCCCCAGCTGCAGTCTCCAAACAGTCTAAAGTTCCTGTCTTATGATTTCCAAGGGTTTTTGTGTGACCGTAGTCTGGACTAGGAAAACAAAGTATATTTAGCAAAAGGTATTGGATTTCTCTACAACAAGAGCAGTGGCTGAGGTGAGCTATTAAGCTGAAGCTTATCAGAGCCTACCCTCAACTTTCCCCCTGATATAGGTGCTGGTTAAAACCTTCTACCTCAGTGCAGTAGGCAACAGGACTGACCGTAGCATTTGCAAGGCCAGGGCCGGCCTTACCACAGGGCGGCCTGGGGCAACTGCCCCGGGCCCCGCAGTGGTCTCTATTTTCACCAGGACAGGTTGTGGGGGCACCACTCCCTCTCAGTGGGGCCCCAAACATGTCCACCTTCAGGGCAATACAGAAGTTGCCCTCAAGGGGGAGGGGCCCCCAGGGCCCCCACATTTTATCTTCGCCCTGGGCCCCGCAAATCCTAAGGCCGGCCGCCGGCCCTATGCGGGGCCCAGAGCAAAGTTAAAATGGGGTGCCCTGGATGGTCCCACCTTCTTGGCAGCATCCCCGTTTGGCCCTGTCGTGTTTGGGTCCCTGAGGGGAGCGAGGCCCTCACACACTGCCCTGGTCGCTCTGTGTGGTAAGGCCAGCCCACGCGGGTAGGCAATGGTATCCATGCTGGCCTGGCATAGAAGGTGCTCACTTCCGTCTACCTGTATTTTGACTAGGTCGAGAATAGCTCAAGCTAAAGATCTAAAACGATAGCCATTTCTTCTAGTGTAGAAAAGCCCTGAGCCAACGCATGTTCATTAACATGTTTTTAAACATCCACTCTCTGGCCCCCAAACGCACAACCTGCTCCACAGAATAATGCAATGACGGGCTTCAGTTTTAGTCTGGAGACAAAGTCCCAGGCTCACGAGCAGCCTGGCTCCTAGAGCACATTCCCATGTACATTAAATCAGCGCTTTTTTCTTCCCCCCGCATGTTAGAACGATGTGGGAAAGACTCCATGCGCTCGGTTTGCAGTTGTTACATTTGGTTTACAAGGGCGCATTTGAACTGACCTGCATAAATCCTAGTGTCCGAATGTACATAGCGCCTTGCTTCCCCTGGCTCTTGACTCCGCTCCTCTCCCCTCTCCGGCAGCCAAGAGCCAGGCAAGCGGGGTGCTGTGAGTGACATGATTACAGACTTCACGGCAGAGGAGTTCGGTGTAAGGAACGACAGCCAGCCAGTCAGTGGGAGGGAGGGGAGCCTCGGCTTCCAGTTCAACCCAATGTTGAAGGAATTGGGATTCCCCAGGGGACGAGCTGCCTCTCTGGGATACGGGGGGCAGAGGGAGCCCTGTTTGGGGGCAAACGAGCTGGGGGATCTCATTGGTGCCCTGGGGGAGATGAATTGACTGCCTCTTTACCTGGCTTATAGCGTGATGGCTTGGGAGACCCAGGGAGCCCTGCCGTGCCAGCCAAGTGCTGCCCTTTTGGAAAGCAGGTCTTGGGGGAAGCGCTTTGAACGTGGAACCTAGGTAGGGACTGAAATGCTGTCTGAATGCTGCTTCCTAAATGCAGTCAATTTCAAAATGCGCTTAAATAAACCCGTATGTGACTAGCGCATGGGTTTATTTAAGCGCATGTTGAAATTGACTGCATTTAGAAAAAGCAGCATTGTAACGAATGTGGGAATGCGCTCCTAGTCCGATTGAGCTGAGAAAGTGGGCGCTCCAGGTGCGGACAGGTACCGGGGAGGAAGCCGTGGGCAGGCCAGCAGCAGGCAGGCTGGTTGGCAGGCTGGGACAGGGACTCAGCAAGCAAGTCTGTTCAGCAATCTTGATAGATTCTGCTCTGACAAAGGTGTGCAACGGGAAGAAGTAGTAAATCGGGGAAGGGAACCAATGGACAGCAGCTCCCCAGTTACGTGAACTTCCTGAGCCTCCGCCACAGAACGGCTGGGGTGAACCTCAGGGGTTGGGTTACCTGCTTCAGTCCAGGGCCATGATGGTACAGGTGGTAAGATGCTGACCCCAAAGACCAGGGTTTGAGACCCTCCCAGTGCTTTATACCCAGTTTTCATTACTACTTCTCCAGGTGGGCCCCAGCCTGTCCTTGGAGATCTCTTGCTGCACGATAGCTGGAGAGTCATGCAAGCCAGCGCTCCCCGCAAGGAAGGACTCTGCAGCCCAGACAATTG
The DNA here is from genome assembly GCA_003113815.1 of Sphenodon punctatus. Lineage (NCBI taxonomy): Eukaryota > Metazoa > Chordata > Lepidosauria > Sphenodontia > Sphenodontidae > Sphenodon > Sphenodon punctatus. Next base: position 681,291 of record QEPC01014492.1, read on the forward strand.
TGTTGGGGGGGGGAGAGGGAGGTGATATGGAACGGAGGTAGGTAGAGAGAGAGGATCTCACCATTTGAATTCCCTGGTCTGCTGAGAAGGTCCAAGGTGGACGTGCTCTGTTCTTCTGGACGTCTACAGGTGCTCACCTACATTACCTGAGCTGGGGGAACTTACGTTTTGTAACTCATGGCAGGGAAACAAACCTGTTGCTCTGGAACATGGGCGTGGGGTTCAAAGCGTCATCAGCCGCGTCTTGGGTGGTTTTCAATCATGGCTCAAAATCCAGCCCGGTTATCTGGGACTGAAAACAATGCAAGACACGGCTGATGACACGTTTAACCCCGCACCCACGTTCAGAGCTACGTGCTTGTTTCCTGCCGTGAATTTACAAAACGCAATTTCCCCCCTGCTTGGGTAACATGGTCATCACCCTAAGCCAATGCTAACTGCTCACCTTAAGACCAAATTCTGGCTCCAATGAAGTCATTGGAAATTGTCCCAATATACAAGAAGAACCGATCCTCAGGGAGATGAACAACGATGGGGAAACTGGGCCTGCTATTTCTTCCTTTTCATACATCTGCCACCATGCAAGTCATACACAGCCACACAAAACCAGCAACAACAATAGCAACAATAAGAAGCTGGGTCATCTTCCAAGCCCAGCCAAGGCACCACAGTCGTTCATGGCTTCAAAACACTTCTCAGAGCGAGGCTGTTTACCATCCATGGAAAAGAATGTAACAGGGAACTCTATTTCCCAGCTGAAATGGCATCGTTGTAACAGAACATCCTGTTCTCGAGGAAAACAGGAAGTGCCTGTCCCCACCATCCTGACATGGCATCCTTTCGAGGTTAAGCAAACCCCAAAGGGAACTGTGTTGATGGGCAAGACCAGGTTTGCACTCTAGGGTCTCCAAAAAAGGCTTAGAAAGGTCACGCCGACTTCCGAAATCGGTTGCCTCATTATGCAACCCGCACTGTGATGCATGATATGCAAATTGCACATTTCTGAACTGATGTTTTATAAGGATACGAGACTCCAGAAGTGCAGGTCATTTGGTGCAATCGAAAACTACATTTGGTTTTTTTCAAAACGATAAGAATGTAAGAAGTGCCCTACTGGGACATTTTAGCCTATCCCACGTACAGTACAGCAGAATCTACTGTAGGAACCAACTTGATTAACTTGGTTCCTTTGAAGTCATACTGATCTGTCCCCCTCCTCCCTTAGCCAATTAAATGTACTACATTTTTGCAAGGGATAACTCAGGCTTCCCTACTCCAGTGTCCCAATATCTGGAAGCTGCACTGTCAAAGACTGTATTCACACAAGACGCTATATCCATGAGAATCCCCCCCCCCCTCCCCGGTAACTGGGTATCTACTGGGCTGTCGGGGTCCCCACTCGCTCTGGGCTGTCCACACAATCTTTTCCCTTGCCCCTGGCAGTCACAGGTTTCGGAAATTTACAGTTGGGTTAGGCTCATCTCGGGGTTGGCCGAGAACTCCCGCCCTGCTCAATGCTTGGGTGTAGCGAACACAAGGAGACCACGTTTGGAGTTCAAAGAGCAGCTTTATGTTTGAAAAGGTAAAGCGAAAGAGCCTAGAACGAGTAGAGAATGGTCACAGGGGAAAATAAAGGCCAAGAAGCACAAGGCTGACTCTACACTCAAGTCCCCTGGCTAGTCCTCGCCAAGCGTAGGTAGAAGTCTTGATTACTGGATCGGAGTGTCCTTTCTCCATCCCCCAGTCGGGCTACAGGGCATCTGCTTGGGGTCTAGCACAGGTCCAACAAGAGAGCGCCCCTGGAGCGCCCCACGGTTCCCTTTTTAAACCCCACCAGCTGCAGCAGGAACGTCCATAATGTCACAGGGAAGATGTAACAGGTCCCACTTTACCATGGGGTGAGTCGTTGCAGGGTTAGGCGCAAGGAAGAGTATCACTCTGTGTCCCGCTCTATAACAGTTTATTTATATCACAGTCCATAGGCCAGGCACCTAGTCTCCGGCCAGTCTTTAAATCCAGCACACAAGTCAATCATATAGTCCTTACATCAAAGGTAACCTAGTCACACACACTCCACAGGCTAGTTACCTTCAACTCACTTCCATGCTTTTCTCAAGGCACCTTCCTTCAGGTCCTCTGGGTTTACTCCTCTCTGGTCAGGCACAGACTACAGAGGTGTTCTCCCTCTCGCAGTCCAGAGCTGACTGTCTTCTTCCTGGGATGACCTCTTCTCTTATAGCCTAAGCCACGCCCCAAACTTAGCCACTTCCTGTGGTGGCCATTTTAGATCCACTTACATGGCAGGCGCCATCTTGTGGCACAGTTCTGCCACAGAAGGGCACACAGTTGCCTCTTCCCCTGCTTTGCCATTGACCCTGAGTGGGTTTCCCTGATGGGTCAATGGCCCTGGGTGGCCTGGGTGGGTGCCTCAATGACCTGTTAGTGATCCATTAGCCACCTCCTGAATCACTCAAGCCTGATATGTCTGCCCATGCAGAGGCTTGCTATGAAAGATGAGCCACAAGTCACCCAGAGTTCAACAGTTAGCTGACCCCAGCCACATTCCCACCTCATTTCAAAAACATGAGTGGGGTCGTGCAGGGAGCCCAAGGATGGAGTGGATTCCCCCAACCCTCACTTTGGACTGTTGAGGCATCATTGTCTGGTTAGCGGGTATAATGTAAGACAGGGAGTCATGGAAGTGTGGGAGTGGTTCAAAGCAGCCCTACTGTTTTCACAAAAGAGTTTAGCAGAATCCGGTTGACTGGTGAAATTCCAACTGGAAATTCTGTTTGATTGGAATTGCCAATCAGAATTTTTATTTGTGATGGACACAAAATGGTGGTGCTGTACTGCACATTTGAAAAATTGGGGTGTCCCTAAGCGCACCGCCACTTCCCGTACGTCCATTGCCATTTTGCACATGTGCAAATGAATAACCTAAATTCCAATAAATCTGATGAATGAAAATTGGAACCATCCTTGGTTCACATTTTTGTTCGTCCAGACCGGACTGACTGGATCCATCAAAAATGGAATCCAGTCAGAAATGAAATTTCACCCCTAGTTGGAAGGGACCTCAAGAGTCATGTATTCCAACCCAATGTAATTCATGCTGAAGAAATTCAACATCTGGATTTCTCACACTCTGCCGCTAATTTGTTGTGAACAAGGTGACCTCTCCAGATATTTAGGAAGCTGAAATCAGAATAGCTGTAGACATGTTACATCCAAGCAGACAGTTGGTCTAGATGTCGCTGGAAATCCCTTCCAGCCCTAAGATTCGCTGAGAATAGGAGAGAGGTACATACCTACACGCATGGTGGAGCTGCCCAAAAGTGGCCGAATTCTGGAATAAAGTATGGAAGGTTATTAGGGGGTCGTTAAATATACCATTGCCTTTTAAGCCAGAAATTGCCTTGCTGGGAATATACCCAGAAAAAGAGATAACCAAACAACAGAAGAGGACATGTACAAACCTGAT
>QEPC01014492.1:686143-696314 GCA_003113815.1 Sphenodon punctatus
GGGTTTCAGGGCATGCAGTGTCATCAGTATGCTGATGACACTCAGCTCTACCTCTCCTTTTCCATCGACCCAGGCCATGCAGTCTCCTTATTTTCCCAGTGCCTGTCAGCTGTGGGGGCTTGGATGAGGTCAAGCCATCTGCAATTGAATCCTGACAAGACAGAGGTGACGTTGGTGGACGAGGGCTTGGGGGGCCTAGGGGTGGTTGAATCTCCTCTTGTTGGGGGGGGGGGTTCGCCCTCCCATGGTCTTGCAGGTGCGGAGTCTGGGTGTGCTCCTCGAGTCACAGCTCAGCCTGGAATCTCAGGTTGTGGCCGTGGCAGGGAGTGCGTTTCGGCAGTTACATCTTGTCCGGCGGCTTCAGCCGTATCTTTCAGACTCCAACCTCGCCACTGTCATCCATGCCTTCATCACCTCAAGGCTGGATTACTGCAACGCGCTCTATGTGGCGCTGCCCGAGAAGCTGGTCCAGAGGCTGCAGCTGGTGCAGAATGCTGCGGCCCGTCTCCTTACGGGGGCGGGTCGCAGGGAACACATGACACCAGTGCTCCGGGTTCTTCACTGGCTGCCTATAAAGCACCGGGCCAGGTTCAAGGTGCTGGTTTTAACCTTTAAAGCCCTTCACGACCTGGGCCCTGCTTATCTGCGGGACCACCTCACTCCCCATGTGCCCGTGTGACCCCTGAGATCGTCCGTGAGGGCCTTTCTGGAGGTTCCCCGGGTGAGGCGGGTGGCCATTGATGTTGTTAAATCTTTTTCGGTGGCCGCCCCTGTGCTGTGGAATTCACTCCCAGAGGAGGCTCAGTTGGCTCCCACTCCTGCTGTTTCGGCGTGTATGTAAGACCTGGCTGTTTCATCAGGCTTTTGGTGAGGGGGTTTCCCCCATATTGTATTTTTAATTTTAAATATTTTTTTATTGAATGTTGTTCGCTGCCCCGGGCTGCCCTGAGGGCAGGAGGGGTGGGATATAAATTTTATATTAAATAAATAAATAAATAAATAAATAAACCCTAGTTTCTAACTAGCAACCCAACCACTGGACTAACCTGCCTCTCTACAGCTGAATATAAAAACAGGAGTTCTTGTGATTTAATCTACATGATCACCACAGTGCAAGGGATGAGACAATAAAGTTCTTGATGAAAGCCAAATAAACCATCCAGGGGTTTTTCTGGCTTGTGTTTCCAACCCAGAAATGGCCAACATCGGCCTTTTTCTGGTCCATCACATTTTGGAATGCACACTCCTGCTGAAAGCATTTTCCAGGGCTCGGTTCCCCCCTTGAATTCAATTACTGGGGCTGAACCCTGCCAAGCTCCTCTCTCCTGAGAATACTCCTTGAAAGTACAGGAGATGCCTCACTGCGGCTGATCTCAAATCAGGATTACATTCAGGCATGCTGTATAGGGCTGAGAGGAGAGCAAGTGTTCCCGTATTTTCCCAAATGGAAAATACCAACCTTTCAGGAGTGCTTGTGAGCATCCGTCAGTACTTTGTCAGTTCCTGATGATTCCGCGCTTCTGCCATTTCCTTCGTCACTTTTCATCACTTTCTGGGGACTTTTTTGTCACTTTCTGGGAATTTTACAACAGTTTTACAGCACTTTTATGGCAATTTCCAGCACTTCCCCAGTGCTTAGCTGGCAAGTTTTCATCTTCACAGCCTCCGGGGGTGCACGCGGGCACAAATAAGGCCCTGATTTAACTTGTGAAAAATAACGGGAAATGGCAAAAACAGCGTTGTGCAAATCTCGTCAAACTTCTGAAGGAAGCAGCACTTGATCAAGATTTTTCTTGGGTGCTCTTCATTACTCTCATATTCCTGAAAGGCAGAGGTGAAATGGGTATTCATGCAGATATTGATAACTGCTGGATTTGTGTAACCAAACTGCACTGACAACAATCAGTAACCTAATTAACTGACTATTGACCAATGTTTTCACAGAGTTACCTCACTGCCGTATTCCCTCCTTGGCCCCATTTACTGTGTTCTCATATTGCCAATTGCCAATCCATTCCACAATTACTGGCTTGTTCTGTTTGCCTCTAATGTTTACCCATGCACACCCTGGTTTTAAAGTTAACTTAGTTTCCCATTGGCTACATGGTTCAAAAATCTTCTGGATGCAGCTTTGCTATTGGAAATATGCAGGGAAACGGTAAGGTGGTTAAATGGTACATTGGTTATTTGGTAATGGTAAATCAGTATTTTGGTTATCCGGCAATGGTATTCACTGTTATTTAGGTAGTTAAACACAGCAGTGTGTGATTACCGATTAGTTAACTGGTTGGCTATCAGGAATTTCGCTTGTTAACCACGGTTCCAGAATTGACTATCCTGCTCAGAAGCAGACCTTCCAACATGACCGCAAACAATATACTGCTGTCAGTGTTATCAAAGCTACCACTCTGAGGAAACGCCCCTTCAAGAAGTGAACGTGTCCCATCAGGGTCATCCAAGGGGAGACATGATAGCAGCCTTCACATCTCTCAAGGGCCACCACCAAGGAGATAGCACGGACCTGTTCTGCATCGCGGAAGAGAGCAGGCTAGAAATTATGGGCTCAACTTACAGGAAGGTAGGGTTGCTATTAAATATCAGGGGAAATGTCCGGACAAAGAGCTGTTCAGCAATGGGACAAACTGCCTAGAGAGGTTGTAGGCTCTCTGTTGCGGGAGGTTTTCAAAAAGAGGCCGGACAGCCCATCTGTTGTGGATGTGGTACCCGTAGTCATCCTGCATCCACACAGAGGCTGGAGTGGTATTGGAGTCAGGCTGACTGGTCTGTAATTACCCACATCCTCCTTTCCCCCTTTTTAAAAATGGGCACAATATTTGCCCATCTCTAGCCTTCTGACACTTCACTTGTTTTCCAAGAGTTCTCAAAGATAATTGACGGAGGTCCTGAGAGTACTTAAACAAGACCTTTAAGTACCCTAAGGTGTAATTCACTCAGCCCTAAAGACTTTAATTCATTCAAAGTAGCCAGGTATTCCCTGACCACCTGTTTAGCTATTCTGGCCTGCAGTCTTTCCCCCTATATTTCCCCCACTAGGTATTTTTGTATACCTATTGGCAGACTACACATAGTTTCTCTTTTCTGTAAAGACTGAGGCAAAAGTTAACCTTGAAGCTAACAGCAAAACCGTCCTTGACTTCAGCAGTTGAGGACTGCACCCTTAAGTTGCAGTTCTCAAGGAACTTACCCTGGAGTAAACCTATTGGCTACAATGGGAGCAATCCAGAATACTGTACATTATTTGAAAGTTGCCTGGCTTTCCTCTTACAGTGCAAAACCTGGGTCAATTAAACAATCAGACCAAGACTAAACTGGTTCAGTCTAGTGCGTGCGTGAATGCTGAATTTCTAGAACCGGTTTAAGATGACAGCTCTGTCTGGAAACTGGAATACCCACCCGCACGCCACAGCACCGAGGCTGGTAGAATGAGCTGCTCTATGAATGATAGCAACAATCGCCACTGAAAGCCACAAAAACTGCGTGTGGCCTCAGGGAAGCCTGTTCCTTAAACTGGTTTTGCTTAAACCAGTTTAAAGTTAAATTGCTCTAAGCTGTGGTCTCCTCAAGACCTAAGGACCCTCATTCTGTCCAGGATAGGCCTCAGGTGGAATTTGAGAGTGCGTTCATCCAGAAAATCCTTGAAGGAAAAAGAAGAAAAAAACGACACTAAACAAAACCCCTCTGTCTCTTTTATAGCAGCCCTGGAATTGAGGAAACGATACACAGGCTTTTTATTTTTGTGGAGTAACTCCTGAGTGGCGGTCAGGTGCTAACCAGGAATGGAAATGGACTTGACTGAAATAGTTTGGGGATGATTTCACCGCTCTTATAACTCAACCTGGAGCTGTTACGGTGCAGCCCCTTCCCGGTTTTATGACTTAATCTCTCCAAAGCTCAGTTTAATACGGCGAGAGGCGGGGCACAGAGCTCTTAACAGGTCGTTACTGGCGAAAGACGGGGAAGGTATTTGACAGGTACCTTTAAAACATGACAGATCCATCCTGTCGACTTCATTTCGGGATGGTCATGGGGGGGAGGGGGAGGGAAGGGAAATGCATTCGACTTAATGGGCAGGTGGTGTCTGTTCTGGGTCCTGTAATTACAGTTTGGAATCAATCCACGAGTAATAGTTTTCCTCTCCAGCCCCCCCCCACACACACACACACACACACTCTATCCCTCCTTCTCTTCTGTTCTCGGGAGGCTTGAATTTATTATTATTATTATTATTATTAACAAACATTTATATAGCGCCAGCAGTGTACCTGGCACTTTACAAAGCAATAAAATAGACACGGCCCCTGCCCCTAGGGCTTACAATCTGAGAGACAGGAGCTGGGGGAAAGACTTAGGAAGGGGAACAGAGGGAGAGACAAGGGGTCTAGCATTCATGAAGATGCGAGGTCTCAGGTGCACGTACTTGGCTTGGTTACGATGAGAATGACAGTAGGCAGGTCCATGTGGCAAGGATAAGGGTTAACAGACCGTAGGTATAGGAAATAATGTCTCAGCAGGATAAAGAGTCAGACAGAGCAGAGCGAAAGAGGTGAGTTTTAAGGAGAGATTTGAAGGTACGAAGGGAGGGGGCAAGGCGGATGTGGACAGGGAGGGAGTTCCAGGCATGGGGGGCAGTAAGTGAGAAGGGACGAAGGCGCTTAGAGGAGCAGGGAAGGCGTGGAAGGGTGAGAGAAGGGACAGAGGAGGAGCGAAGTGCACGGGCTAGAGTATGGAGGGCGATAAGTGCAGAGAGGTAGGGGGGAGCAAGGTTGTGAAGAGCTTTATAGGTGAAGACTAGGAGCTTGTGCAGGATTCGTTCAGGAAGGGGAAGCCAGTGAAGCGAAGAGAGGAGGGGCTGCACATGGTCGAAGCGACTGGCGAGGTAGATGACCCTGGCAGCAGAGTTTTGGACAGAGATGAGGGGAGAAAGGTGAGACCGGGGAAGGCCAGTGAGAAGGAGGTTACAGTAATCGAGGCGAGAGATGACCAGAGCATGAACAAGAGTTTTGGCAGACGAGACAGAGAGAAAAGGGCGAATCTTAGCAATGTTATGGAGGGAGAAGCGACAGGATTTAGCAACAGAGTCAATGTAGGGTTTAAAAGAAAGGGCTGAGTCAAAGATGAAGCCTAGGCTACGGGCTTGGGGGACAGGCAGGATGGTGACTCCATCAATAGTTATTGACAGTGAGGAAGGAGAGGAAGGATGAGGGGGGAAGATAAGGAGTTCAGTTTTAGCCATGTTGAGTTTGAGTTGACGTTGAGACATCCAGGTAGAGATGTCAGAGAGACAGTTGATGAGACGAGCTTGAACAGAGGGAGAGAGAGAGGGAGTAGAGAGATAGAGTTGAGTGTCATCAGCATAGAGGTGGTATTGGAAGCCATGGGAGGCAATGAGTTTGCCTAAGGATGAGGTATAGATCGAGAAGAGGAGAGGGCCAAGAACAGAGCCTTGAGGAACACCAACTGAGAGGGGGAAGGAGGAGGAGGTGGAGTTGGAGAGAGACACATTAAAGGAGCGGTCAGAGAGGTAGGAGGAGAACCAGTTATGGACAGAGCCACAAAAGCCAAGGGAGTGAAGGGAATCCAGCAAGAGTGAGTGGTCAACAGTATCGAAGGCAGCAGAGAGATCAAGGAGGACAAGAATGGAATAGAGACGTTTAGATTTAGCCACCAGAAGATCGTTGGTGATCTTAGCGAGAGCAGTTTCAGTAGAATGAAGGGGGCGGAAGCCAGATTGGAGGGGGTCAAGGGAGGAGTTGGAGGATAGGAAGTCAAGGCAGCGGGAGTAGACAACACGTTCAAGCAGCTTGGAAGCAAAAGGAAGGAGTGAGACAGGACGATAGCTAGAAGGGTCAGAGGGGTCAAGAGTGGACTTTTTGAGAATAGGAGAGACTGTGGCATGTTTGAAGGCAGAAGGGAAAGAGCCAGTAGAGAGGGAGAGGTTGATGATGTGCAGGAAGGAAGGGGCGACAGTGGGAGTAATGGAGGTGAGGAGGCGGGAAGGAATGGGATCAAGAGGGCAAGTGGAAGGGTTGGAGGAGGAGAGCAGAGAGGAGATTTCCTCAAGGGAGGCAGGGGAGAAGGAGGACAGGAGAGAAGAAGGGGGAGGAATCCATTTCTTATAATGCTCATGTAGGATCATAGAATCAGAGTTGGAAGGGACCTCAGAGGTCATCATTGTGGGCTGGACTTAGAATTTGTGGGGCCCAGGGTGAAGAAAGAATGTGGGAGCCAGCTCCCCTCCCCATGGCTCCACCCCTCTACGGTGCCCAAAATGTGGTTGTGTTTGGGGTCCAACTGGGAAGGAGTTGGGGGCCCCCACACTCTGCCCTGGTGAAAATGGAGACTGCCGAAATGGGTACTTCATTTAGTACCCACAATACCTGCGTTATGGGGTATCGCAAGGTACTCAACAGGCTGTACCAATCCGATGTCTGGATACCCCTCAAAAATCAGTCATTTCCAGTGCCGATTTCTTGATTTTCCAATTACCAATCAGTATATTGGAACAAAAAACGAAAAAATCGAGACATAAATAAAATTAAAAACGGGTCCAGGCGTCATGCTGCTAGTTGCCCTTACAGACCAAGCTGTCCATGAAGGCCTGCGGGACTTCTTGAAGGCTCTGTATACAGGTCCGTTGCAATTCTATTAAGAGACTCTTTATGGAGCAGAGAAGGAGGTGATAATTTTACACCTCTTCAAGAATCCAGATTTGTAGGGGCAAGATGAAAAAGGTTCCTTCCCCAGACCAAACTGTTGAACCATCAATCCTTTATGTACCCCTGACAAAGGGTTCGTACCCAAAACATGTAGAGTTAGGGTTGTATGTTTTATCTCTTATATAATTTTGTATATTTGGATATTTATTATTGTATTTTGTATAATTGTTAGTAATTATTTTTTTTTTTACATCTATAGTAGCCTCTTTTTCTTTGGTTTGAGTAGCCTGGTAGCCGTAGGACCAGTGTTCCCAAGATCCAGGATGGGATATTTCTTTCTCCCTGCCCACGACTCAGATTTTCCCAAGGATGCGTCGCAGAGCAGCTGGCTGCCTTCCCCCACCCCCATGGGGCGGGGGAAACATCTGGCAGGCCTTGGTCACGCAAGCCACTGTATCCCATGGCTTGTTTGCCCACAGAGGGGTAAAGACTGTCCAAAAAGCGGTAGCCTCCCCAGCCTGTCTTGTGTGGCTGTACTCTGTGTGCGTGTGCGTGTGCATGCGAGAATGTTTGTATGTATGAATGGGTGTTCTAGTATGTGTGCAAGAGTCTGGAAAGAAGTGTTGCATTTGTGACTTGTGTATGTGTGTGTCTGCCTGCATGTGTCCTGTTTAGCCCTAAGCTTGTTGTGTATATGATGAAGTAGAGGAGATGTGTGTGTGTGTGTGTGTGTGTGTGTGTGTGTGTGTGTGTGTGTGTGTGTGTGTTTGTGAGTGAATGAATGAGTGAATGGTTTATTTCTATTTGGCTTTCACCTTATAGCAGAAAACAGACAAAAAATAAATATATAAGGTAAAAACCAATAAACACACATCAAACATAAAACACCACAAAATAAAATAAGATTCATTAAAAGGCTCACATGTATAGCATAACAAAATCCTACTTGAAAAACTCCACCAAGGGTTTGCTTAAGAGTGAGCAACTAAGACTCATAATCTCTTCCCAATATCTTCCGCTAGATGAACATAAATTGCTATCGCTTTCATAAGAGCAGTACATGAGAATTGAATTAAAAGGCCAATTTCTGCAGCACTGTTAAATGCTCTCTACCTTTTAGAATCAGAGCAATCCACTGATCTCTAATTAGCTGCTAGTTCTGACAAATAAGGAGATGGTGGGGGGGAGATCTTCTATTACAGGGTGGGAATTTCGGTTTTGGGATAGAACCAAAACAGCCCCAAAATAGCCAAACAGTAAACCAAAATTGCAGTTCTTTTTCCGTTCCTGAGGGGTTGGGTTTTTTTGGGGGGGTGTCATTTATTTTCCCCCCAGACCTGTTCTCATTGACTTCAATGGGAGAAAATACACTGAATTCAATGAGAAAAAAAGAGGGGGGGGGGGATCAATGGGGAAAAAACAAAAAAAACAAAACCGAGATTAGATCCGAAAATCAAGACGAACCGAAACCGATATTCCACCCAGAGTCCCATCCCTAGACATAGCCTTAAATTAATGGGTACTTTAGCAAAGTGGCCTCTAATGACCTCTGACTCTATCACTTGGAGAAGTAACTGTATATATATGCCTTATAAAGGCAGGGATGTGTCATCTCAAACAGATATGGTTCAAATACGTGTGTAAATTTAATTCTAGAGAGCCAGGGGGGAAATCTTGATCGGTGGAGTTCTGATAGGTCCTCTTGGTGGATTATATCTACTACCCTTTGCTTTAATATATTGTCTGTTACGCATTGTAAAAGGCTTAGCTAATCGTTCCAAGGGTGGCAGACCAAGATGCAATAGAGTATCGGTAACCCTACCCATCCAAGACAAAGAGGAGCCAATAAGTGGGTCCTTGAATTCAGCTAAGTAGAGGGGTGGTAGGGGAGTATGGGCCACATTTCATTAAGGCTAGACCAATATTTAAGAAATTGCAGTCTTTCTTCCTACAGTTACCTGACTCACCTCAGCCTGCAAAAATGCACGAAGAGGATAGGAAGAATCCAGCTTCGTATAGACCAATTAGTCTTTTTAATGTGTTGGGGAAGCTCTGGTCTAGCTGTTTGCTAGGTATACAAATATCTTATTCTAAAAAAAGGCTAGGCTTTTGGTAGCCTTTATCGACCTGCGGTTGGCTTTTGATTCTATGAAACGTGGGAAATAATGGATCAAACGTAAGAACCATGGGTTTGATCTGAGACTTCTCAATATTTTGGTGGCCCTGCATAGTAACATCATTGCCCAGGTTAGAATGAATATGCAGGGTGAGTGCACTGAGGCCTTCCCAGATACCAAGGGTGTTAGGCTTGTATCCTGGCACCACTTTTGTTTAATTTATCAATTATGTTGTGAATTTTCTGAAGGATGATTCCTTCTCATCACCACTAATAAAAGGGGAAACAGTCCCAATTTTATTATTCGCGGACCACATGGTAGTTAGGCCTTTGTAGATTGCTAAACTGTTTTAATTTGTATTGCTAATCTCAAGCTATGATTATAAATCACATGAAAACTAAAATTGTGATATTTGGCAAAAATTCCCCTATGTTAAGCATAGGACATTAAGGGCTGTTCATTGGAACAGATTACCAGATTCACATACTTAGGTATGAAGCTCCATCCACTGGGTTCCTGAAACCCTTTTATCAAGGATTGGAAACTGATTGCTTTCAAATCCGTACAGGGGACTTGCATGTTTTCTTGGGTGTATGGGGGAAGTAGAATCAGATCAGCAATAAAAAAATGTTAATCCTAAGTCTATATCCCAATTAACGTATGGGGTAGATTCGGTTTAGTGGGAATATGGGCGATATTGAAAGCATCCAAAACGTGTGTGGACATTGTGTATACGCTCTGGAGCATGTGTGAGTGCTTGAAAAAATACATTCTTTGTGCAGAGTTTTAGGAGTTTATGCGTAGTCTGTGCTGGTGGGAATAATTGCCCGAGCCCATATGGCCGTGCAAGTGCATTTGGTGCGACTGCGTGTGTGCTTGTGTGCGAATGTTCCTGTGTGACTGGTTGTGTCAGCGTGCGAGTGCCTGTGTGTGTTCCACAGTGGATGTTCATTGGTCAGGTTTATAGATGTTCTGTATTTTTATGGCATTATTGAGCACATGATGACATCAGTCAAATATTGAAACAGCATGTGCCATGCAAGCCTTCCAGTGCAACAGGCAGAGTCAGGCCTGAAGCGATTCAGGGCTGACAAAAAGTCAAAGGAAGAGTTGTGGGAAAGGAAGCCTTTTTCTTTCGGACTCATCCTCTTATCGACTCCCCCTCTCCCTCCGTCCTTCACCTTTGCACAATGATGGGCAAAGTGGGGCGTAGCTAGGTAGGAATCGGTCCTGGGGCAGAAGATGGAACAGACCCTGTTGGGGCACTCCACTCCAGTCTGTGTCTGCACTATGTACAGGGGGGAGCTAGGGGGGAATGGGCCCTGCTGGGGCGCTCCGCTCCAGTGTGTGTCTGCACTATGTACAGGGGGGGAGCTA